>BQNB010037419.1:0-49457 GCA_026074375.1 Tanacetum coccineum | reverse complement strand
CGTAGGGTTTAAATTGCAAAATTTCATTTTTTAAAGAACGAGATTCATTCCCGTTCACGTTTTTAGTGATTTTAAGCTCAATTCAACTCCGTTTTTGTCCTAGTTTTCTTTAATCTTACTTTTTAGTCAATTAGGGTTAGTTAAAAGTAAAGAATTCATTTTAGATTTATTTTTGAAAATTTAGTGTTTTTAGTTCCCGTTTGGATTCCTGTTTTGCATTTTTAGTTAAAGTTTAATTTTCCGTTATTAAAGTTAGGTTTAATTGTCCCTTAATTTACTCACTTTTAGGATTTTAGAAAACAAATCATCTTCGAACCAATTCAAATCATTGTCCAAATAAGAAACGTGGTCTCAAATTCATAAATCTTTGGGAAAACGACCCGGTAATCACTTACCGGTTAAAACGTGTAGTATTTTTGTAAGATTTTTCCTACTACCTTTGTCCTCAAGGGTAGTTTTGGAATACTCTATATTTGGATATTATTACGTATATAATTGACCACCGATCAATGCCATATCCTAAACCATTTTTATCTTTAGCACTCATTTGACCGTTGAGTATTTTATTAAGACCCTTTGATGATTCTTCCCATTTTCTATCTTAACTTTCAACTCATCTCTTTCCTTAACAACTTTTTCTAGTTCCATTGTAAGGTTGTTGATTTTTATTTCTCTGCACTTAAGCTCATAGTTTTGAAACTCATATTTTTCACCCCAAGCCAGTTCATTCTTTTCATGTCCAAGAATTCTAGATTCTAATGATTCTAAGGCTAACTCATAACGTTAAATTTCTAGTCTGGCTCTGCTATGTTTTTCTCTTTCACTATCATAATTCTTTTGAAGAGTTTTAAAAGATTCAAGACATTGTTTAGAACAGTTTTGTACCTCATTATCAGAAGAACTTGATGAGCTTGAATGGGAGATTGCCATTAAAGCATAGTTGACTGGTTCTACTTCAAAATCATTACTCCAGTCATAGCCTCCTAGACCATCTTGAGCCACTAGTGCCTGTGATGAAGATTTATTTGTTGGTGAATTGCTCCTGCCATTGTCACCATAAGATCTTCTCCCTTGATTCCTTCTAAATCTGCATTCCCTAGCAAAGTGCCCTTTTTTATGATAGTTGTGGCACTCAATTTTTGACTTATCAAGAGAAACAGGTCATTTTTCTTTGATATCAAAGTTCCTTCCTGTCTTCTGAATGAATTTCTTCACTCTAACAGTCAACATAGCCACATGCCATCTAAGATCCAATTCTTCCAAGTCATCTTCATCAATCTGCTGAAAATCCTCATTTTCAAGTTGAGGATTGGTTGTTGGTTGTGCAAAGAAAGAGCACGCTACATCATGAGCACATGGAGTAGATGGAACTTAACTAGTTCCTCCAGCAGTACTAACCCCAAAATCTCTACTGGCAGTACTAACTTCATTAGTATTGCTAGTGTTCTTAGAAGAAAGAAATGCCAAGTTTTGAGAAGTAGGAGTGGAACTTGAAGACCTTTTCATCTCATCTCATATACGCCCTAAGATGTTTAGGAGATCATCAATATCAATCTCATCAATGTCTGGCTTATTTCTCATGATTAGAGCAATTTGATTCCATGAAGGAGGAAGACTTCTTAGGAACTTCTGGTTGATATCTATTCCTTTTGATATTGGGAGCACCCATGAACCATCCTAATTGACTTATGAGTTTTTGGAACCTATCATAAGCCTTGTCCAGACTTTCATTTGATGCAGTAGAAAAATTTTCAAACTAATGTTTTAGAACATTTTTCTGCATCTTCTTGGATTCTTCATTACCTCCAAACCTTGATTTGATTGCTTCCCAGAGTGATTTAGCATCTGCAACATTGTGAAACTTGAGGAGGTATTCATTAGGTATTGCTAAAAGCAAGATGCTCTTAACTCTTTCCTGATTCCTTTTAGCAGCCAGTTGTTTGGCAGTCTTAGGAGCAGGAGGAGCAAATGTTTCTCCAGTTGGTGTAGGCTCTTCTTCTAGATCTCCATTGACAATAACATCCCATAGGTTATGGTCTGTGTGATAGATATATTGTCGCATTCTCATGCTCCAAATATCGTATTCACCCTTCCTGATGATAGAAATCTTCATTGTTGTGATAACGGGTGGAGGAATGTCTTGTTTTGCCATCTTGCAATTGAGTCTTTCTTATTCAGAGTTTCCACACAAGCTCTGATAACACTTGTTGGATCGTTTTACTGAATAAATCTTAACTTTCAGCTTGAAATAGAAAACCAATCATAACCTTGTCATATTCAAACATCGTTTATCAATTCGTGATTCGATTTTCCATTCAAGCCTCGTTGGAACATAACGACCCGGGAAATCAAACTTCCGGACACATATATATTTTATTTAGTGAATTTTGACTTCGTGCCTTGGTCAAAGGCAATTGGTTGATTATTTTCCTATATTATTATATATATATTATTGACGAATCAGGGTATAAACTTATGGAATTAGGGTTTTGATTTTGATTTTACTATCCAAAAACTAGGGTTTCATTTTAATAATTAGGGATTGTGATTACAGAGAGAAGGTGGGGTGGTTGAGAGATTAAGTATGAGGATTAATTGTGAAATGATAGGTTTTATTAAAACCTTTCTATTGAAGGGTAATTGGTTTTTCTTGACTATTCCACAAAACATTCGAATATAAATACATTACAGAGATAGGCTTTGAGCCCAAGATAAGCATGAAACAGCTAAGAGACAACTCATCATGACTAAGCGTGAGTAATCATACTAAACATAGAGACGACTATTATAGGAAAGGACCAATCAAATATTTTAACTGATATTGCCAACTAATACGCCCCCGCAGTGTGACAACCATGACTTGAGCAGGTTAGTCAAACCGTTAGTGTTGACTTGTGAATCTGTTGTAATATATGGTGTATGTGATTATATATGTTTATATGCGTTTATGTGGATTATGTGGAAAATTGGTAGTCAATCTATTGAGTGTGATCATCTCAATGAGATTGGAGTAGTGGTGAGATTGGTTGAATTCATTTCATTCACTTTTGGTGTCAAGGAAATGATTTTGGTGATTTAAGCGTTTCGTGTTAATTGTGTAAGTAATTATTACGTATACGTATTTATGTGTTAGTAAATATAGGTATGAATAGGCTTTAGTGGTTAGAATAAGAAAGAAATGAAATTTCTATTTTTGGAAAGTTAGGTTTAATGAAAATGAAAAGTTAGTCATTTTAAAAGTCTAGTAAATTGCGTTTACGCAAAAAGGTATACTCAAATAAGCTTAGGTTTTTAAAAAAACTTAAGGTAATGTTAATAAATAAGTAATTAATAAATTAAAAAAAAAGGGGATAGGAGTTCGACCGGTTAAGGGATAAGGGAGGAAAAAAGAAACAAATTTGACTTAAACATGGACTCTAATCCTATAAATACTAAACCTTAATATCCCTAAAACACTTTTCTACCTCCTCCCTACTTGTTCCAGCCAAATCCCTCACAAGAAGAAAAAAAAATATTTTTTTTAAGCTAGGTGGTTTTGTGTTTAAAATTTAAAGATTTAAGGTACATACTATAATCCTTTGAAGTTAATTATCATTAAAAACATGTAATAATTATTATGATGGAATTAAGGTTTTATAAAATTTGTAAATTAGTAATGTTTAATAATATTGCAATGATTAGGGTTTAATTAGGATCTTATGGGTGTATTCGTTAGGGTTTAGATCGTGTTAGAACTTGATTTAAATTAGGGCAGAATTTAGGGCTGTGTTGTTCGGCTGTTATCTCGATGATGGTAATAGCTTTTGTCAAGTTTCCGGTGTCTATGATGTAGCTCAGAGAGTCTAGTTTCCAGAACATCCGGCCTTGAAAGTTTTTAAGGTCGGGAAGTCATTCAATTGTTGGTTACAAAAAAGTTGTCAAAATAGTAATTCGGGTCAGATTTAGGTCATATTACGAAACCCCTACTTAAAATTTGAATTAGGATTAGCCAACCTTTAGGAGTTTAGTTCTATGTGTCTATTAAAAATCCCCTAAAGGAGAGCTTCTGATTTGGAGTCTATGTATGGTTTTTAGGTCCAAACTTTTTTGTGTGCGATCAGATCCGAAACTGAGTAGTTAAAAGTTTGATTTTATTTGGGGCACTTAAGAGTGGAAATAAATTAGTGGAAAAATCATGGGGATAGTAAACACATGATATTAAACCTGTGATTTTTGGTAAATTTTATAAAGGTCAGTAGTTGTGGTCTAGAAAATGGTAAAGTGACACTAAAATTCTGCATTTTTGGATAAATTGTAAAACTTTGAAAAAGTATGTAAACGAATTGGTTAATGACGGGCATGGTGTCGGGGTGACCCATGAGGGTAATTAAACACCTTAGACATCCATCATATGATTTTTACATGTGCTTAATCTTTTGGCTTAGTAGCGTGTAACACGTGTTATTTTGTTATTTAGCTGTGTGTGAGGATTTTGGGAATTGCTTTAGCATCAGGTGAGTTTCATAGCCCCTTTTTCATATTTTTCTTGGGGTGAAAATGATGCTATGAGGTTAAATGTTTTAGTTACTGTGATAATGTGTTTTAAATGAGGCATGAACTATACGTGACTATTGTATGTTATGTGCTACTTGCTATTGTGATATGGATCGTGGGACACGTTTCGTTCCCTTGTTTGTTATGCTTGAGCGTGACCATCTTAAGACACTAATGGATTGTTAGTAGTGAGTGTGATTGTCTCATTGTTGTGGATCATGGGACACATTCCATTCCCTTGTTTGTGATGTTGAGCGTGACCGTCTCAATATGGTTTGGTGTGTTTGCATGTTATCTTGTATGATAGTTCGTTTAATGTCCTGCTATGCTATGTTTTATTTATCAGAGTAATTGGTTTTAAAGGATTGTTATGTGTGTCTTAAACCTATGACTCTCACTAACTTTATGTTGACGTTTAAACATCATTTTCAGGTGAGCATCATGGAAATAAAATAGAGAGAAGTGGCTAGAGAGAGACCTTAGGTTGCATTGCGAAGTTTCTCCCTTAGTTTATGTTTTGCATTGTTTGGATGATTAAATGTTCGGTTATTGAATTGCTTAGGTGTTGAATGTCTCTATATTGGAGAGAACCTCCTTTTCTTCAATATAAGACGCCTTTGAATTTATCAATTTGTTTTGGGTATTTTCCTGACACTCTGTGTCTATGTTTTGTTTATTTCATGCATATTAGTTTCTCTATATAGACACCATTGTGTTGTGATGATATCCATTCTCGTTACGCCTCGCGTTTCCGCCTTGGCGGGGTGTGACAGATTGGTATCAGAGCCTTTGGTTATAGAGAAGTAGGTGGTTTGGCCTAGACTATAACCTAGGAGTCCTTCATGTAGTTGCATTTTAAGGTTTAAGTGTTTTACTACGTATCTATTATATTTTCTTGCTATCCGAAAGCTTGATTTATTCGTATTTTCGTCTACCCTATGTAATATGGTATATATTATGTTTTATTAAGGAAGCCATGTCTCCCCCTATCCGTAGAAAGTATCGTGATTCGGTTGCTTTTGCAACTGGGTGTAGGAGGATTAAGAATTGCAAGCGGTGTAACCGCAAGATCCGAATTCCTATTGGCATGTGGCCGTGTAGAGTTGAAGAGAAGATGACCTTGAAGGAAGTCGATGGGAAAACGGTCGAGGAGATTGAAACAAAGATAATTGCAAAGGATGGCACTGTCACCAGGGTTCCTGGAGAATTTCAAGGTTATGAAACATCTGAAGAAGAGCCGGTGGAACAACTTAGAAGATATGACTTGTATGGATTTGTGGATCACCCATAACCTCAACAAGGAAATCCCATGAATGAGTTTACACCGCATCGACTACCTCAGCCAGAGGGTAACATGAATGGATGGTTGATGGAAGATGAGGAAGAATTGGAGAGGAATGAGGTGGACTCGGACCTTGAGTCCACCGCAAGTAGTAAACCTGTGTGGAAGAAGACAACTAAAGCTGATCCTGACCGCGCGTCTCGTAACTGCCCGTATTGTTCTAAGTGATCAATATGTTTTAGCTTGTTTTCTTTCTTTCGACGTTTGGAGCCATGTTAGGAATGTTATTTTCAATTTTGGATTTTGAGTATTTAATAGTAAAAGTGATTATTAGAATTATTCCTTGTGTTATTTGTTGTTTTCATTTTTTAGTGCTATGTGGTGTGTTTATTTCATGAAGTGTCTTCATATAAGGGATTACAACTGTGAAAGAGGGCATCTATAATTATGGTGGCCAACATAATTATACATGCGCCACAACACAGGTGGACTTGCAAGTATGATTACATGGATTATTGTTGATGTGCTGTATGTATGTATATGGTTATTAAGTGTATGATAAGATCATGATCCTTATTATATCGTCTAATATATATAATTTTTATATCTTATAGAAAATGGCTCCATCACGCCGAAGTGGTCCTAACAACGACAACAAGAACCCCGACATTGCTGCTCTTATCGCATAGCAATTGCAAACCATTCTTCCTCAGATTGTCACCCAAGTGACTAACAATGTGAATAATGCTAATAACGGTAATGGAGGAAATGGAAATGGTGGGAACAATGGATGCACTTTTAAGGCATTCCAATCTTGTAATCCCAAGGAATATGATGGAAAGGGAGGAGCGATCGTACTTACTCGATGGATCGAGAAAATGGAGAATGTGATTGATAATAGTGGTTGCGCTGAGAACCAAAAGGTGAGATATGCTGCTAGCTCACTGGTGAATAAGGCTTTGACTTGGTGAAATACCCAAGTTTAAGCAAAAGGTCGTGAGGCTGCAATGGCCATGACATGAAATGTGTTTAAGGCACTGCTTGTGGAAGAATTTTGCCCAAGCAATGAAATGGAGAAGTTGGAGAATGAGTTTTGGAATCATAAGATGGTGGGAGCTAATCATGCTGCCTACACTGATAGGTTTCATGAGTTGGCTAAGTTGGTTCCGCATCTGGTTACACCTGAGTCATCTCGTATCAAGAGGTACATAGCTGGGCTGGCTCCGGAGATTAGGGGGATGCTTCGAGCAACTCAACCAACTACCATTCAAAATGCAATACTGAGGGCTGGAATACTGACTGACGAGGCAGTCAGCTGTGGTACCTTGACTAAGGGTAATGATAAGAGGAAGGTAGTGGAGGAGTCTAGTAAGTCAGGTGGATCGTGGAAGGACAACAAGAAGGCAAAGGTAGGGACAGGGTTTGTGGCGACGACCCCTCCTAGAAATGTATTCGCGAGCTTAAATCCTAAGTGTAGCAGGTGTAATACTCATCATCCAGCAAACGGGCCCTACAATGTGTGTTTTAACTATCAGAAACCGGGCCATATTTCCAGAAATTGTTGGGCACCGATTAGACAAGTGACTCTGGTAAATGCTGTTAGAATAGGTAACAATCCGAGAGTGTGCCATGAGTGTGGAAGCCCTGATTACTTTCGCAACACTTGTCCCAAGTTAAATAGAGCACCTGGTCAAGCAGGGAATCAGTTGGCATTGGAGGCCAACCGTAACAACCATAGCAATGGAAATCAACTAAGAGGAAGAGCTTTCAATGTGAACGTGAATGCAATGGAGGCTGTTCATGATGCTAACATTGTGACGGGTACGTTCTCTTTGAACGATCACTTTGTTACAGAACATTTTGATTCGGGAGCTGATTTTAGTTTCATATCTACTAAATTTGCGCCCTTGCTTAATGTGAAACCTAGTATTGTGAATCCTGGTTATGTGATAGAGGTAGCTGATGGTAAGAAGGTAGAAGTAGATAGAATTATCCGTGACTGCAAACTAGAACTAGAAAGTTCCCTGTTTAGCATAAACTTAATACCTTTAGGTCATGGAAGTTTTGATGTGATTGTGGGAATGGATTGGCTGTCCCAACATAAGGCTGTTATTGTGTGTCATGAGAAGGTGGTAGAAATACCAGTGGAGGATGGTAGGACCCTTAGAGTTCATGGGGAACGAACTATAGGAATTGCCAAAGCATTGAAGAGCGCGAAGGAGGATGAACCGAAGTTGGGTGATATATCCGTAGTACGTGATTTTGAGGATGTGTTTCCAGAAGACTTGTCGGGATTACCCCCGCAATGACAGGTTGAGTTTCGCATAGATTTAGTTCCTGGAGCGACGCCGATTGCGAAGTCTCCATATCGTTTAGCGCCCTCGGAGATGCAAGAATTGTCTGGGCAGCTTCAAGAGTTGCAAGACAAGGGTTTCATACGACCAAGTCATTCTCCGTGGGGAGCACCAGTGTTATTCGTCAAGAAGAAGGATGGCTCGCTTCGTATGTGTATTGATTATAGGGAATTGAACAAGTTGACGGTTAAGAATCGCTATCCTCTTCCAAGGATTGATGATTTATTTGACCAACTACAAGGATCACGTTATTTCTCTAAGATAGACCTTCGGTCAGGTTATCACCAACTATGCGTGCATGAAGATGACATTCCAAAGACTGCGTTCTGAATGAGATACGGACATTTTAAGTTTACGGTTATGCCTTTTGGGCTAACCAATGCGCCTGCAGTTTTTATGGATTTGATGAATCGGGTTTGCAAACCATATTTAGATAAGTTTGTTATCATGTTCATTGATGACATCTTGATCTACTCGAAGACGAAATAGGACCATGAGGTTCATCTAAGATTGGTGTTGGAGTTACTAAGGAAGGAGAAGTTGTATGCCAAATTCTCCAAGTGTGAATTTTGGTTGCAAGAGGTGCACTTTCTTAGGCACGTTGTCAACCAGGATGGTATACATATGGACCCAAGCAAAATAGAAGCAGTAAAGAATTGGAAGACCCCTAAGACTCCTTCTGAGATTCGATCATTTTTGGGGTTAGCCGGTTACTACCGACGGTTTATTACAAACTTCTCTAAGATTGCTAAACCTCTTACCTTGTTAACTCAGAAGAATCAGAAGTATGAATGGGGCATGGAGCAGGAAGAGGCTTTTCAGACCTTAAAGAACAACTTGTGTGATGCACCAATATTGACACTACCTGATGGAGTTGAAGATTTTGTAGTTTATTGTGATGCATCGAACCAAGGATTAGGTTGTGTACTCATGAAAAGAGGCAAAGTGATTGCTTATGCATCACGACAGCTAAAAATCCATGAGAAGAACTATACGGCACACGACTTAGAATTAGGAGCGGTTGTGTTTGCTCTTAAGACTTGGAGGCATTATCTGTATGGTACAAAGAGTGTTATCTATACGGATCACAAAAGTCTTCAACATATTTTTGATCAGAAAGAGCTGAAAATGCTTCAGAGAAGGTGGATCGAGTTGTTTAGTAGCTACGAGTGTGAGATTCACTACCATCCTGGTAAGGCGAACGTTGTGGCTGATGCGTTAAGTAGGAAGGAACGGTTGAAACCTAGACGTATAAGGGCAATGGCTATGACTATTCAGACTGGTATGAGGGAGAAGATACAAGCAGTCCAGAGTGAGGCGCTTAAACAGGAGAACGTACTGGCAGAAAGTCTACATGGGTTAGATCAACAGATGGAAAAGAAAGAGGACGAGAGTTTGTACTTCGTGGACCGTATATGGGTTCCATTAGTTGGAGAAGTGAGAACGGTGATCATGGATGAAGCCCACAAGTCTAAGTACTCTGTGCATCCGGGAGCGGATAAGATGTACCATGATCTTCGAGATATGTACTGGTGGCCGGGAATGAAGAGAGATATTGCTACGTATGTTAGTAAGTGTTTGACGTGTTCTAAAGTAAAGGCAGAGCACCAAAGGCCTTCGGGCTTATTGCAACAACCTGAAATACTGGAATGGAAGTGGGAATTTTACCACTAAGCTACCTAGGTCAAAGAATGGGCATGACACGATTTGGGTCATAGTTGATAGACTAACTAAGTCAGCTCATTTTCTGGCTATAAGAGAAGACTATAGTACGGAAAGATTGGCAAGGATTTACATCGATGAAATAGTCGCCCAACATGGAGTTCCTGTGTCGATTATTTCAGATAGAGATGGACGGTTTACATCGCGATGCTGGCAGACTGTACAACAGGCTTTAGGGACGAGGTTGGATATGAGTACGGCTTATCATCCCCAAACGGATGGTCAAAGTGAGCGTACGATTCAGACGTTGGAAGATATGTTAAGGGCATGTGTGATTGACTTTGGTGGGAATTGGGATACTCATTTACCATTGGCTGAATTTTCATACAACAATAGCTATCATTCGAGCATAAGATGTGCTCCGTTTGAAGCATTGTATGGAAGGAAGTGTAGGTCGCCTGTTTTATGGGCTGAGATTGGAGAAAGTAGTTTGATTGGACCGGAATTGGTTCAAGAAACGACTGATAAAGTTGTGTTGATAAAAGAGAAGCTCAAAGCGGCAAGAGACCGTCAAAAGAGCTATGCTGATAATAGACGCAAACCGTTAGAGTTTGAGGTAGGAGATCGGGTTATGCTAAAAGTGTCGCCTTGGAAAGGTGTAATTCGCTTTGGGAAAAAGGGTAAGTTAGCACCAAGGTATGTAGGGCCATTTGAAATTCTTGAAAGAATCGGTCCTGTAGCTTATCGGTTGAGATTGCCTGAAGAGTTGAGTGGAGTACATGACACGTTTCATGTGTCAAACCTAAAGAAATGTTTGGCGGATGCTAGTTTGCATGTGCCATTAGATGAGATAAGGGTTGACAAAACTCTTCGTTTTATTGAGGAACCTGTAGAGATAATGGGCCGTGAAGTTAAGAGGTTAAAACGTAGTAGGATATCGCTTGTGAAAGTTCGATGGAATTCTAAGCGTGGACCTGAGTTTACTTGGGAACGCGAAGATTATATGAAGTCTAAGTATCCTCAGTTGTTTGTTGAGCGAGCTGATGAATCGGCTAGATTAAATCTCGGGACGAGATTTCCTAAAGGAGGGGATACTGTGACAACCATGACTTGAGCAGGTTAGTCAAACCGTTAGTGTTGACTTGTGAATCTGTTGTAATATATGGTGTATGTGATTATATGTGTTTATATGCGTTTATGTGGATTATGTGGGAAATTGGTAGTCAATCTATTGAGTGTGATCATCTCAATGAGATTGGAATGGTGGTGAGATTGGTTGAATTCATTTCATTCACTTTTGGTGACAAGGAAATGATTTTGGTGATTTAAGCGGTTTCGTGTTAATTGTGTAAGTAATTATTACGTATACGTATTTATGTGTTAGTAAAATTAGGTATGAATAGGCTTTAGTGGTTAGAATAAGAAAGAAATGAAATTTCTATTTTTGGAAAGTTAGGTTTAATGAAAATGAAAAGTTAGTCATTTTAAAAGTCTAGTAAATTGCGTTTACGCAAAAAGGTATACTCAAATAAGCTTAGGTTTTTATAAAAACTTAAGGTAATGTTAATAAATAAGTAATTAATAAAAAAATTAAAAAAATTAAAAAAAAAATTTAAAAAATAAATTATAGGGGGGTTCACGTATCGGTTGAGTTTAAAAGGGGGAATAGGAAACAAATTTGAGTCCAAAATCTAATTCCTAAAATTAGATTAATCTTAGAATTTCTTTTAGGAGGCCTCATAAATACAAAAATAAAGATCCCTAAACCTTATGACTTGTTACGACAGATCCCAGAGAAAGAAAAGAAGAAATTTTTTAGGGTTTAGGTATTTTCTAATCTTTTGTTTAATTCTAGTCTCTATTTTATCTTCTTGTAAATATAGCAATTGATGGATTAGGTTTAATTCATGAAAATTAAATTAAGGTTTATAAATTAGGCCTAAATTTTCTAGAGTTTTATGGTTTAATGTGATTTTTTGGATCATAGGTTCATATCTGATTTCGTGATTTTGATCATGCGTTAGGGTCTAGATCGCCCGAATTAGTTGTTTAATTCACTGCAGAAAGTTAGGCAGTTTTGTAACGGTCATAACTCAATATAAATATCAAATAAAACAATTTATCAACTATAGGAGTATAACCTCAGAGAGTCTATTTCCATCAAAAGTTGGTCTCGTGAGTTTTCTATGTAGGGAACGTGGGTCAAAAAGTATTTACAAAATCAGTGTGTAAAACTGTGACGAATTTCAGTTTTGGTTTTAATTTTTCTAAAAATACTTAGACATCTAGTTAGAGGCTCTAAATCACGTAGAAGTTAGTTTATATATTGTGTGTGATCTCTGAATTTTTTCTAAATAGGGTTATGAAGTTTAAATTGGTTATCTAACGTCATACTTTTAGGGTGTCAGATTCTGGACGAATTCTGGGCACTTTGGATTAATGAATTTCTAAAGGGTATTTGTAAAAAGGTAATGGCTATGGGAGAGCTATGAGAGGTTCACCATAGGACATGTATGCTAGATGCGTGAATTTGGTTTGAATTATGGAAGTGGTTTATGTGGTACGTTTAGGTCGCGTTAGTGTGAGGGGAATGTTGTGAGCATTTGGGGTCTAAATGTTCATCAACTAAAGATGTCACTTGAGTGTGTAGAGGGTCCTTTTTAATTTCAGCAACTTCTTTTTCCAATGCTGTTATTCTATCGTTGAATCGAAAGACTGATGCGAAGTCAGGAAGTGTTGATAGAGGATTTGTAGTTTCAATTGTTGGTGATGGAGTGGGTGTTGTTAGTATTGGTGGAGGAGTGAAGGTTTGTGATGATTGAGGAATGTTTGTGAATACAGGTGATGATTCAGTGATAACAGAAACTGGTATTGTAAGAAGAGTGGGTGCCTGAGTTCTTGGGACTTCATGGTGGACATGAACATCTAGTGGAGAAACTATTTCTGCATCAGTTTGAGGAATATCTAAAAAATTTAGGAATTTTGATGCCAAGTCGGATGAGCGAGAAGAACTAGTAACAGGAACTTCATTCTTCTTCGTAACAGTAGTAATTGTCACATGAGCATCGTCAACAACTTGTTCTTGAGTAGTCTCTAAATTTTCATTCCCTTGTTGAGCTTCATCCATTTCAACATCAGCACCTTTACCTTGAACAATCTCTTTACCAGTCTGAGTGGGTTCTTCCAATCTAGCGTCTACATCATCATCAAATTGGTCGGTAGTATCATCCATTCCCTTATCTTCATCACTTTCAATCTCATCATCTTCAGATTCATTTTCTTGATCAACTTCCTCCTCTTCTTGATTATCATCATCAGATTCATCTTCTTGCTCCGAATCATCAGATTCTTGCTCTTCACTTTCATTCTCCTGTCCACTGCCTTCATCACTTGCCTCTTGTTCGTTGTTGCTGTCGTCTTCATCATTACCCCAAGACTCAGATTCACTCTTAGTAGAGTCATCTTCTGTCACATCGGGAACCCCTGGTTTATCACCAGTTCCTTCACTTGTGACGGTAGGAGTGATCTTTTCAACACTTAGAGGTTTTTCGGCACCTGTACCAGAACCACTAGGATGTGTCATGTGAAAGTCCCTTAAGCTCTTCTTTCTCACTTCTTTCAGCTGAGCCTTTTCAGTCAAAGCTCTCTTATGATAGCGCTCCAATTCCTTTACCATGAGCAAAACAGTCCACACCTTTTCCTTTTCCTTTCCTTTAGACTTTGCTTCCACCGGAGGTTCTCTGATGACGATACCTGTTGCTGGCTTAGTTGAAGACTTCTTGACTGATATCTTAACTCGTTTGCCTTTTGTAACAGGTTCTTCATCTACAGGAACTAGATCACTGTCCTTCTTAGTTGGAGAGGCTTTTTTGAATTTTCTAGCAATCTTGGGAGGTATAACACCTGTAGCATGGCCAAGATAAGTCTTGTAATCCTTGGATTCCTTCATCTCAGGACTGGTCAAACATTTAGGTAGAACAACTCCATAGATCTGAGATGATTCTTTTGCAGAGACAAATCTTAAGGAGTTAATTAGGTAGTCATCTTTGGAGGTGTGCACCCCAATTTTGTTTCTCCAGGAGAGTGTCTTTTCTTGAATAAGAAAGTGGTGAATGATAACTTTGGTGAAACGAGGGTAGTACATCTTTTCTTGCTTTTTGTAGACTATGTTTTCAATCTGGTAGATGAAGTCTTCTCACAGTAATTCCACATAGTCTACATTTTTCTAATGGAACATACCCCAAAGGATGGAGAGACGAAGCTTGTCAAGACCACTAGTCTTTCCAGATAAAATCCGGTTGATAAGAGCAGCAAAATTTCTCCAGGGTTGATGCATCGGATCGACAACAACATCATTGAGTGAATTGATCACCCTAGTATAACCGAGTTCTCTTAAGAAAGACACAGTGTCTTCTTCAGAGGGAATGGGATCAAATTTTCTATCTGGTACTCTTAGGCAAATCTGAAAGATATCTCTGAAGACTTCCAAAGTAAGTTTGAATCGTTTCTTCTTGTCAATCTTGAATCTGTAGAAGGTGTCATGCTTGTATACAAAATTCCAGAATTGGTGCATGTACACTTCAGGGACATCAGCAGTGATGAGAAATGAAGGATAGCATGGAGTGAGTGCAATAGCATCCAGAGTGACTTGAAATGTTGGTTCTCTTGGTGTCAACTCGCGAGGGATTCTTCCATTGCATTTACTGATATCCATTCTATTCTCCTTAGGAACATGTTCAGATCAAGCGTTGGTTTGTTGAGCAGTGATGGAAGACATGATTCTGCTACAAGATTTGTCACTCACTACAGTTCATATATAACAATTATATATTGAACAAATGGCAATTTAGACCATGATGCATAATTTTTGATGCAGGACAGGATTTACAATAGGGGATAGGCAAACAAATACAAGGCAACACATTAATACACAAGCACACAGTTCAAAGAACTAATACACAAGCAAAACAATTCAGAGAACAGTTACAATACACAGTGATACAGCACAACATACTCATATATCACTTTAAACTATAGCGCTAATTATTGAAATCAAGGATCACATTAAGATATCTCAAGGGATAATAATCACCTAATTTAATCACTAAGTGACAAGATAGGGAATATCATACTAGATACCGGTTATTCCAATTGGATTACAAGATTAGAGATTATTTCCTATAAAGAAAAATTCAAAGTTAGTCGCCATCTAGTGTGTATATCGCTGTGCAAACTACGCTAATGTATAATTCGCATGTGTAAATTAACTATGTATAATTCGCCTGTGAAAATGACCTATGTATAGTTCGCCTGCTAAAAATTTTCATGTATAGTTCGCCTGTTAAAATTTCGTGTATAGTTCGCCTGTATAGTAGTGTATTGTTCGCCTGTGTAAAATGAACGTATAGTTCGCCTGTATAAATGAACGTATTGTTCGCCTGTATAAATGAACGTATTGTTCGCTTGTATAAATGAACGTATTGTTCGCCTGTGAAAAATGTATATGTATAGTTCTCCTATTCACGTTTTAACTCTAACATATTTCACATTTTTGGCAACAATATCTATCATATCATGGTCACTTAGCATCTAGGAATCAATCTAACATCTTTAACTCACAGATTATCCACCAAAATCTTGATTCGTGTCATGTTCGACCCATATGAACACGAAAACCCACCATAATCAATATATTTCATACAAACAAGTTATATTATACTCAAATTCACTCAAACATTTATTATAGCACTTCTAATCCCAAACCCACAAACTTTTTCAAGTTTTTACCTATTTTCAATAATTTTCGACATCAAGAATTAAGCAAAACACATGAATGAGTTATCCCCATTAAAAACTGGTATGGGTACAACAACTAGACCCTAAAGACGACTCCATAACCCCTATATCAATTTAACTTTTCTTACCACCTTTTCAAGGTGAGAAGAGTTAGGTGCAATTTTAGGGTTTTTAGTACATTAAATAATGCAAAAGGTCAGATGTATGGTATATTTATCATACATAATAGGTGTTAACGTTTAGCTTAGCAACGAGAATTGATCGTGTTCTTGAAGTTTGCAAGTTTGCAATGGAGGTTTAAGTATGTGATGTGTTGGGGGCTCTGTGTTCGTGTGTTAACAAGGATCAGGGAAAAAGGGGGTGTTTTATGTTTGAATCTCTTTTGAGATTTGGCTTAAAATGCCCCTAGGTTTATAGCATTCAATTTCTTAAAAACTTATCCTAAGGCAAGCACACAAGTTTAGAAAAAGGCAAAACTAGTCCCTAACGTTTAGTAAACAAGAAAATTTCACACAGTTTGCATTAATACCCCTATAAGATTAAACATATATCAAACAAATCCCTATTGAGTTGACATTTATCAAACTTCTCATTTAATTAATTCACCCAAAGACAATCAAAACCTTTTCCCGATTGACCACTTTTATTAATTATGAAGAAGATGATTTTAATAGTTTCTCCCCCTCAAATAATGACCTGTTTTTTATTGAAAGAGCTGTAGTCGTTATTTGATGGAACAAAATTGTCTTAGAAAAATGATTTTCTGATGAGTCTGAAAGATGATTATTTTGTAATTTGAAAATCAACACCCACAAAAAATAAGATTTCTCTTATTTTTATACATTAGCGCACTGAAGTACACTTAGATTATAAGAAGCCACGGTTGTGATGCAAAATAATCAAAAGCTTTGAATGTATCATAAAGTAATCATTCCGCGAAAAAAATAATTCCCGTTTTGAGGTCAAGTAGTCTTTTGACGCATACTTGCCTTTAAGAGATGACCGGGTTACTATCATAATAATAGCAAAGCCATATTGGCATGTTTTGAAAAGCTGTTTGAAAACTTCTGCTCAGAAGTCATTTACAGGCAGCGGATCATTATTGAATGACCATTTTTTAGACGTATATGTTATTAATTTTCAGGAAGACATTGCCTGAGATTCATATTTTTTTAGTTTTCAATTTTTTTTTATTTTTTTTCTTTTGTTTTTGTAAAATTTTTATAAAAGGAATTTTTTTTTTGGATTTTTTATGTTTTCATATGTACATATATACAGGATATGAGTTACCACCATCACTCGCCTGTTTCCTCTGCTAGACGTTTCAACGTTTCTGGAGACATGATTTTCATACCAAGCTTATCGATCAAGAAGTTAAATCTCTCTCGAGGCAACGGTTTAGTAAAGATGTCAGCCAGTTGGTATTCAGTCCGGACAAAGTATAGCTCCACGATTCCATTTTCCACTTGCTCCTTTATGAAATGGTAGCTAACATCAATGTGCCACTTAGCTCTTGAATGTTGAACTTTGTTGCCTGCATAAAGCAATTCACAACTCTTGTTGTCGTAGTACATTGGAATCTTACTGAATTTAAAATCCATGTATGTTAGTTGTGAAACGCATCCATAGGTTTATGAGTAAACTTCCAGGCAAGGCAATATTTTCAGCTCTGTTACTCGAGAGAGCAGTGCTCTTTTGTTCTTTGACGACCAACTACCAGTCTATCACCTAAGAACTGAGCGCTTCTCGATGTACTACGTCTAGTGTCCTGACACCCGCGTGATCGGCATCTGCATAAGCTGTGAGTGACATATCGGTATCCTTCGAGTACCATAGACCCATGTTAATGGTTCCGTTAAGGTATCGAAAGATCCGTTTCACCGCTTGTAAGTGCTTTTCGGTAGGCTTAGCCTCTTATACGGGCACATAACAAACAACATTGTAGTATAGGTCTTACTGGATGTAAGACTACATTAGGAAACCAATCAATGCCACGGTAAAGTGTAGCATCAACTGGTTTTCTGCTAGATCTTCTCCAGTTTTTTGTTTTCATCATGGGTGTGTAGACAGATTCAGTATATGCAAACAGCATTTTTTTTAACAATTTCAGATTGCATATTTACGATTGGTTTATGAAGATGCTATGGGACTTTGTAGATGATTCTAATCTAAAAAGAATGACATTTGCCCCATATCGACATCTTGATCTTATTGGTCTATCTGATTAGCAAAATCATCACACACATGCAGTATTAGTTGATGCAAAATATTATATCGTCAACTAAATTGTACCGAGTATTAGTCATTTCCAGATGCCTGTGTGAAGAGTGTTGGATCAAACTGCCACTTCGAAGAATTGTTGAGAGCATGAGAAGCTTGACAGCAATCATACATGCACGTGGTGTTGTTTTAGACCGTTAAAAAGAGCCTTTTTGTGTTGTACACATGCGATGGGTTGTCCTCGATCATAATAATCCTTTACTGGTTTGAGTAACGTAGTCCTCTTCTTTGAGCTCGCCATTCAAAGGAATGCACGTTTTGATGTCCATTTGTAGATTATCTCCTATTATGGTCGAGAGGACATTAGCTACGAAGTTTTCGAATGGCCTCAATTTAGCAACCGGTGCAAGAATGATCTATCTTTTTTCTTTTTTTTATTTTCATATTCGAAATTGATTCCTTCTTCTTGTCTAAATCCTTGAGCAACTAGTCGAGCCTTATTCTTTAGTACCCCACCAGATTCATTTGTTTTGACCTTATAAATACATTTGCGTTTGATCAAGAACACGTTATCCACGGCACCAATTACCAAACTTTAAGTCTTTCAAATTCATGAATTTCTTCTTGCATTGCATCAATCCATGACGGTTCGGTCATTGCTTGTTTGAAGTTCTTGGGTTTACTGAAGTAAGGAAGGCATCAAAATAACACCACATGACATCAGTTTTGAGTTGCTTTCTAGTAGATACAGAGCGAGAAGGATCACCGATCACGTTTGCTATAGGATGATCCTTAGTCCATCTACCAAGGTGTTCAAATAGAGTGTGGAGTTGTCTCACATTAGATGATAATCCTTGAGAAGTTGAGTCTTTATGAGGAGATTCATTAAGTGGATCATCATGAAATGTTGGTGTTTTTGGTGATTCTTCAAAACCTTGAGAAATGATTAGAGACTGTTCATGTTCTTGTGATGAAGGAATACTTGTTGATGGAGCATCCTGATCAATGGAAGTTAACACAAGAGAATCAGCTAAAACTTCAGCTCTTGGAGCAACAACTTCTTAAACTGGAGAGACAGCAATTGTTGGAGGATTAGAGTATTCGTCGAACATTGATTGATACAAACAATCCTAATCATCTCTGTTTGGTGGAATATAAGGTTGTTGAGAAACAGGATTTAAACCGAGTCCTGTACTGGATGTAGCAGGAGTCATATAATGAAGCCCATGTCCTGAACTGAATTATTCAGAAGCCATGGTTGTTAGCTCATCGAACGTTACATGAATTGTTTTAGTAATTAACCAGGTCCTTTTGTTGTAGATTCTGAACGCTTTCTTTGCAGGCGCGTAACCAACGAAAATCCCAATGTATGCTTTTGAATCAAATTTACCCAGATCCTTATGGTCATTGGTAGGATAGCAAAGTGAACCAAAGACATGAAATAATGATAAGTCTAGTTTCTTGTCTTGCATAAGCTCGTATGAAGTTTTTCTTTTTTCCCCCTTTATTTAAATTAGTTGTATCGGAGGGAGTATAAAAGAAAACGATTTTGGGTATAATAAGCAGTATTGATAGCTTCAACCCAGAGAAATAATGGAGCCTTAGAAAATATTATCATAGTTCGAAGCTGCTTCTAACAAGACTTCCGAATTTCGTTCTTTCTTACAACACCACTTCTGCTGAGGAGTGAGAAGCTACAGAAGTTTGATGCATGATGCCCAACATCTTTCCATACCATTTACGATAGTTTTCTGATGACAAATTCGGTTCTATTATCTGTTCGAACATTCCGGACTGTGGCTTTTAAACGAACTTGAATGTTTTTAATACATTTGATGATGGCCGCAGGAGCTTCATCTTTTGTCTTCAAAAATCTGACCCAGGTAAATCTTGATTAATCGTCGACTATCACTAAGATATACCTTTTCCCGTTAATACTAGCCACACGCATCGGGCCACACAAATCCATATGCAAAAGATATAGTTTCTCTTGGTTAGTGTCTTCAGCTTTGGATTGATGAGAGGATTTTTTGCTTTTCCCTAATGCACATGCTGAACACAAATGATCTTTTTGAAATTTAAGCCTAGGAATTCCTTATGCAAAACCGTATTTAGCTAGCTTGTTCAAAGTATCGAAGTTGAGATGAGATAATCAACGGTGACATAACCAGCTCTTAGTCTTTGACGCTTTGGATAGAAGACAGATCGAAGATGATTTAAGCATGTCATCAAGTAAAATTGTGTACAAGTTTGTGTCTCGGGACCCTGAAAGTAGATCAACACCTTCTAAATTACGAATAAAGCAAGTGTTTTTCCGAAATACAACTTCAAAATCCGCATCACAAAATTGGCCAACAAAAAACAAATTATGTCCAAGTCCCTCAACGTAGTATACCCTTGAGATAATAACATTTCCCAGCTGATAGTCACCATACCCCATAATCCTTGCAATCTGGTCGTTCCTGAATCTAACAGTACCTAGAAATTTACTGACAAAGTTCATTGTAGCTTAAGAGCGATTCTCACTGTCATGTGTTTCGAGCATACGTGAGTCCAGATACTAAGTAAAATACTGGACAAACTGTCATGACTAAAGAGGAGAAGACAGATGGAATATCTATTGCAGTGGTCCCAATTTGATTGGGGTTCCGAGCGTGGTTAGCATTCTCTAGATGCTCCAATCTTAGCTATTTTACTCGAACCTATGTTTCTAACATTTTAGGTTTCTAGCTATAGACTTTTATCTATGGTTTTGTATTTCATCTGAGTGGGAAGTGGTTTTCTTAGGAGGGCACTACGTTAGTTAAGTGAACACTAGTTACAAGGGCACGAGTTAGACATCTATAGATGAGAGTTCTGGCCTGTTTGGTTCCACTTAAATCCTTACTTCAGTGCATAACATGACCCGTAGGTTTCCAAATGATATGTTTTTTATGTTTCTTAGCAGATTTATCACGTTTATTACCATTTTGCTCAAGATCAGAAGACATTTATCAATGAACGCATCAAACATAGATTTGTTACAAGTAGCATCAGAGAATTGTACGAAAATTCGCATTTAAACAGTGAAAGCGGAACATCACATCACAACATGTTTAACACCACGATTCACTTTATTCACTTTCCTAGGGTTGTGCTTCTACTTTATTTTCTTGTTACTAACTTATTGTTGCGAGATCCTATCTATTCTTTTTATTGCCTTAAAATGGCTTTGATCCGCAATTAACTTGTAGAACTATTCATCTCCCTGTAGAAGACAACACAGGTGTGTTAGAATCTGATGATTAGAAGACTCTACACTATGAATCTTAGCTTGAGGATGTGAGAGGTTTCAACAAACCTAATTCTTGACATCTGTTAATAGGTTTGACAGTAACTTCATTAGACTAGGTGTTATCGCATTATGGCACGTATCTCATTCAATACAAGCAACTCCTGAATTCTTGTGGATACATTATAGCAAGGTCTAACTAGTAAACGCTAAGGTTGTTTCGCCTTTGCTTGTTTGAATATTTCCCGAAGAAAGATTAGATTGTTCATGAGTGTGCACTAAGTTAGGTTAAATCGTGAAACTTCCCTATTTTGCAATAACCTAGGAGGCCAACGGTTCTAGAAAATCTAGCTTGAAAATGCCTGGAGCAATAGAGAGGTGGCAAAAGGGTGTATGTAAAAGCATTTCGAAATAATTTTCTTTCAACTTTTAATTTTCATAATCATTTTTCCCCAATGATGTTATTACTAGAAAACATTTGTCTTAAATTTGAGCTTTTAAATCCTAGTATTTACCACAGATTTTAAGTTCAGTTATGTTAAGTTAAAGAGTCACATTATTCTTTATGACAAACACGTGTCTGGTTGTGACTTGAGTTCCAACTGATCTTATAAAAACCCGTTTTCACATGATTAATTTCCATTACACAAGAAGTTCCATATCTCATAAAGCAATTTTGCCATACTATTTTCCAGTTCTTTATTTATGGGCTCAAGATCACATTTATCATGATTAACGTTCTCTTCCTTAGTATTCTTACTCAAAGATTTGATGGTATCCTTCAACTTACAAATGGTCATGTCTTTATCTTGTAGCCGAGCTTTCAAATCATTGATTTCAAAATATTTTTGAATTTCAACAAATTTTGGTTTACGCAAGTATTCTTCGTTTTGAAAAATATTCTGTTGTTGTAGATTACATTGTTGCTTCGAGAGAAATACAATGTTTTTCAAGTTTTGAATAATTTTTCAAAAAATCATTATAAGCTTGTTTTGATTTGGAAAGCTCAACATCAAGATTCAAACAATTTTCACACGAATCACACTTTTGCATTTTCATATTCACAAAATTATTATTTAAAGGCATAGAATTCATCAAGTAGTTAACCAATTAATCATCATGAGACATGTTATTTTTTGTAAGAGGTCGATCATTTTCCAAAAGAATTTCATTTATTAGCAAATTCCAATACATTGTTTATAAACTGAAGACTGTTGAACAGCCGCGTCCCATTCTGGTCCAAAAACTAGTTTATACTTCCGTTATTTCATTTAGAAGATTTTAGCAAAACACATTGATAAGATGTCTTTAAAGATTTTAGAAATGTGAATAATTTCAATTGTTAAAAGAGTTATTCGTATGTTCTAAACCCCCATTCACTTCTTCAAGGAGATTAGGTGGTTCTCCCCCTTTTTTTTTTTTTCTTTTTTTTTTATTCTTCACACGCTGGGTGAGTGGAACTTTGAGCTGTTTTAAGAGCTTGCATTCACTAATCACCATTAGGTAATTCATAGGAACTTCCAGTTCTGTCAGGTGAGTGTGTAAGAAAATTAAAATGGATGGATTGAGTTATATGAAAGCCAAATTGCTTGTGCAGCGATAATTCTTGTTGTGGAGAATTTTTTTTTTTCAAAAATCATCAGTTAAGCATTTAAATTTTCATAATCAGATAGGTTTATGAGAAAATTTTCTTTGGCAATACTTCTAGTATTCTTTGCTCGTTTTCAACATTTTGAGATCGACTCTTCTTTCTTCCTCAAAATCAATAGTTTCTCCAACATCAATCTCAGGCATAACAACAGTGTTTATAGACATAACAACCCATCATAACAAGGTGGTTTTAGCCGTTGAGCCTTTTTAAGATAAAACGGATTTTGATAACCTAGAGCTTGTTTATGTGTATTGTCATAAAACGCTTGTGGCTTAGTTAACATGTGCACTGTCTGAGCAGATTGACCCACTTTATAAACAATATTATCAAGTTCCTTAATCTTCTTTTCCAAATCAATTTCGTTTACCTGGTATTTATTTTCTTTTTCTTTGGCTTCGTTTTTGAAAACATTAAATGTTTGCAATAAAGATTCCTTTTCTTTGATTTGTTTAGAAAGATTTTGTTCAAGTGAGTCAACATTTTCTTTCAGTGCAAGCTTCTCTTTAACGTCATATCGCATCCATTTCGAGAATCAATCCATTTTTTCACAACTACTTAGATCAATATAGTAGACGTTGTTCAAAAGTTTTGCCCTTTCCTTTATATATCTCTAATTCAACGGTTATTGATTCTTATTCTGTTTCTTATTAGCCTTTTTCCCAATTATTCACATGATTAATCATTTGTTAGAGACATCTTTTTTCAATCACAGATAAAATCATTAAATCTTGATTTGTAGCCTCGCCACAATTTTGTATAATTGAACAGTTGCCAGTTGCGCGCGTTTCTTGTAAATATTGAGAATACGGAATGATATTGCTATCACTTGTTATCTCATTATCTGGAAAATTCCATATGGTGTTTGTTCAAACATTCCTGCAATGCATGCAAACTTTGATATATCCATTTCGTTTCAGACCTAGGTTTCATAAATTAGGTACCTCTGTAGATAACGTCAGATACCATAATTGGAAATGTGGCCTATAAGAACCACTTGTGCAGTCCGAGAGATTCATCACAGTCCATAATTCATAAGTATTAAGGATCCTTAGTGTCTGGAAAGCAGAATTGGTGAGGAATGGATTGTCTGAGTGATATTGTTGAAATGTCATGGTTCGGCATGAAATGCGAGTTGCTCCTCTTCTAATATTTGTCCAGCTTCCTGAGCTTCTGCTAACATAACTTTCTCCTTATACCATGCTGCATTCCTTGTTCGCTTAGGCTGAGTGCATTGCCTAGCCTTCACCTTGGCAGTTGTAGCATTTAACAACTCTAGCTTGTCCACTTGTTGTATTTCCCCTTGAACTAGTAGCATTTCCCTTATATGTAGTACTAACATAATTTTGCCCTTGTCTCTCCTGAACTTGTTGCATAGTAACCCTACCATCTTGAATAGTGGATTGCGTTTCATCTGGATTTAGAGGAGTGTCAGAGTTGATGTATTGGAGTAGGGAACTTGAAGATGTCACAGACCCTGTTTGAAAACCATTGCTTCGTCATGAGACCAAAGCAATCGGGTACATCTCCAGGAGAAACACCTAGGACACAATCAAACCTGAGTCTACCAAATGGTGACTCAGTCATAAAGTTGTGTGAGGAGCTTGTGGTGATTGATAAGCAACATTGTGACATTACTCGCGCAGGAATAGTTGAGGTTATGATTCATTTGAGAACTGAAAATGTATGTGATGGTGAATGGGGCATGAATGAGTTGAATTGTGATTTGTGATGGATGAATGTGTTGTGTAATGTTGATTGGGTTGAAATTGATGCAGAGTCTGTCGATGTCCAGAAACTGAGTGTGATGTGAAAAACTGTTGAGTGTGACTAAGTTTGGGAATTGTTGTAAGGAGATCCTGATTAAGTGTTGAAGTGAGGTGTGTCATGCTGCTGACTTGGCAACGAAATTGAAGTGGATCTTGATTGCGTTCCTGACGCACACAATTCGGACTTCATCGTTGCATGTAGTCTCGCTGTTGTTCAGATATGCACTTAAGTTGATCAAAGTTGCGCAGGTATGAAAATCTTTCAACTAGCTGACATCAGTCACAACCTTACTCATTAGGTGGATAGACTGTTTAAGATTGGTATTAACATTGAAATTGCTCCGTTTTCATTTTGTAGATGTTCAGTAGATTGATCAGCTGAGTATAATCTCGCAAAGTTAATACGTATGATGTGATTACCCCCTTGATGTGAGTAAATACTTTATCAGATGAATCATAAAAACTTACATTCTAACTTTCTGCTTTGATCAAAGATTGTACTCTTGGCAATCAGAGTAATTGAACTCTCTTCCATAAATCTTTAGCAACTCTGTGATGACTCACAAGTGAATAAAATATCGCAGAAGAACAATTGAAGAATGATATTGGTAGCTTTCATATCTCCAATCAACTTGAATTTTCTTAGCAGCAGATAATTCATGTATTTCTTATGTTCTGTATCACACCGTTCTCTTCAACCGTAGGAATCAAATGTGAGGACATGTTCAATTGATCTTCAAAGTATCATTCCTTCCGTGGTCTTTATTTTGATGTATAATTTCCATTCGACTCTTCCAAGAATCTATCAGGTCTTTGTCAGACATGGATGATTGGGAATGTAATTGTCTGCCTCGAAGAGTATCATGATACTCAGCTAAGTGTGTATTCTTTGTGACCAAAAGTGCAATCATTGTGATCTTATCATTGTGTTAAGATTTAAAAATGATCGGACAGTGATTGGAGGTTGTGTTGCTGTTAAAGTGAGGTTGTTAATGATATTGAGTCGTTTGGAATAAACTCGGGATTTTACAATTCTGATAAAGACCGAGAAATTGAAAAGTATTCACGGGATTTTACAAATCAAATGAACAACACGTATACATTCAACTGTATGAAAAGGTATAGTTCTCCTTTGTAAAGCGTATAGAATCTCCCACAGCAAATGCGTATAAATCACCAAAAGGAGAGAATGTATTAATCGTCTCACCCCTTGGTAATCTGAACGTCTCAAAATCCGCCTGGTGAAGCTTAGCAAGTATAACTTCGCACCACTTCCCAAATTTGATTGTGATAATTCGCCCTTCGCACCAACAGAAGGAAGTGTATAAAATCGGCCTTGTGTAAAAAAACTGATTCAGTATAAATGACGCCAGTTTACAAAAAGGGAGTTATAAATCGCCTTTAGCAAGTCGTCGCGACTTGCTATATTCGCGCATTTACATGAGAAAAAGGAGTGTATAAATAGTGACTGTTTGCTAAAATTACACGTTGAATTGAGCCACATCGGAACCGTAATAAATAGCGCCCCTGATGACACTTTGATATAGTGTATAATTCGCCTATTGAAACACGTAATAAATTCGCTCTAGATACACTCGAAACACTCCAAAAATCCAAAATCTTAAAAAGGATAACTATTTTTGACGTTTTTACCCGATTTTTCTTTACTTCTTACCCTATCTCAGTGACTATGTTAGAACTTAAAAAACACAAAACTTTATCGTTTTTGACACGAAAATATTTGAAATATCTGATTGCGTGGTACAAGTAAACATTGTCATTTTTTAACCAAGAAAGACTACTAAAGAGAGAATGACTATTTTTTTTTGTTTTGGAAAAGCATTTTTCATGTCACTTCTAGTATTAAATAAGATAAATAAGCTAAGACTCAAGCTGTATAAAGCTTTTATGTTTTTAAGCGTAACTCAAATAGTGAAAACACTTCTTGATGGAATTCGCTGACCTCAATACTCACGATAAAAAGGGGATATAAAACGCAACACAAAACTACATGATCACAAACACAATCAATCTGGCTCTTGATTCCAATTATAGAATAACTTAATTGCACAAGTATGGATTTGATTTCAATGTATAGAGTTTTAAGAGGAAAAGATGTGGTTGGTTGAACACTTAGAGAGAGATAATAAAAAGGATAATATTGTTAGTGAAAATGTCGAACAAACTGAACAACCACAAGAAACACCCTCTTTCAGATGTGTGGAGTAAGGCTTATATATATCATGCTATGGCCGGCCATGGGCCTTTAGTGGGCTAATCCAGGGTACCATATGGCCCCGGTACGCTTTCTACTTTAAAACTATATAACACTGATACTACGATGCCTACACGACAGAATCACTATATTGGTAGTGACGGACACTTTTTCGTACTTCTAACATTATTCTATATTCCGCCTACTCATCAATATTCTATATGGCTTTCACATCGTACTTAGCCATGCTCTCGTGATTTATCTCACACCAGACCTTCAACTCAGAACCAACAAACCCCTTAATAAATTGGAACTGTCTTGCCAATAACGAAGAATTGTGCAATAAACATTGACACTTCTCTGAGACGCTGTTTCAAGCTGAGATATATACACAGCCTTGAACAATACATTCTTTAGTCTCTTTCTTCCATTTCGGCACGCAATTCAATCTTTTCTTAGTACTCATAATCCCACGATTCTTTATCCTCTACAAGGTATTTACATTATGCCATTAAGTCTATAGTGATGTCTCTTATATTGGTTCTCTAATTGCTAGATTAATCATGACTTGACAAATCTTGACAAAAGACACAAGCCTAACTTTCATATGTTACAGTTGTGTGTTAAGAGGACTTCTGACTAATTTTTGTCTTTTGGATTCTGTAGATACCAAAAGTGTGATATTCTTGTGCAACTGACAGATAATAGCTATTTCCCCCAGATTTCTTCATGTCAACACAGCTTTATCTAAGCCCATCGATTACTTGCTCTATTTATTTAAAGATACCAAATTTTGGTTGTCAAATAGTTAGGTCGATTAATTGTGTGAGCTTTATTTTATTAGAGGAATTGAAGTTCAGACGAGATATTTACCTGAAGTCCATTCCAAGCGTCTTAAGCCATGTGTTGTGCGTCTAATTGCCAGTGAATGGAATCCAACGTCGCCTTTGTTCAGGATGTAACGTATATAGTATCTCAAGGGCGGTCAGTGACAGCATCTCAGGTGCATTCATCTTTCAAAAGACGCTTCTTAAAACCAGTTCCAAGTTGTAGGTTACCTTGAGATGACTAGTCGATTCTACTATGATGATACAAATTATCGTAAGTAGTAATTTTTTAGATCTCATCTTACAATGACGTGTAGGTCAAGTCAGCTGCTTTAATATATTATCGAAAACTATCATCCGCTTTAGAGAATTTGGCAACACGCTCTTAGCCAGGGATAAAATGACTTAAGCATCAAGGCTTAAGTTGCAGTCGGTGCATGTATAGGGCTGTGAATCGAAATCCGGAAGGTACACGGCGGTGCTTGGTGTGTTCGTGTTTGTCGTCAATTTTAATTTTAGCCGGTCAAATAAACGCGCTAACGGAAGCGTAATCGAACTCGATAAGAACATTTTTTGTCATGTTCGTTCAATTTAGATTTGATAACTTGATTTAATGTATCGTTTATGTTGTTCATTAATGAGTTAAACGAACAATCAAACGGACATGAACAAGTTCAAATTAATGAACGAACATCGCGAACGTGTAACTATAAATTTCGTTACCGTTTACGAGTACCGTTTGTCCGGTTTATTTGACGGCCCTCAATAATTAATGGCAACAGGAGACACGAACACACCTCCGTCCGTGTCCGTCCGGTTCGTTTACAGCCCTATACATGCCCGACTGAGCTTAAGCCTTGATGCTGCATTTTTTCCCTGCTAGAGCTGTTGCCATTTCTCTACAGCGGTGATGTTGTCGATAATATTGCAGCCTTGTTGCTAACGTCATTGTAAGATGAGATATAAAAAATTACTACTTACGGTACATTTTATCATCATAGTAGAATCGACTGTTCTAAAGTACCTAAACTTGGAACTGGTTTTAAGAAGCGTCTTTTGAAAGATGAATGCACCTGAGATGCTGTCACTGACCGCCCTTGAGATACTATATACGTTACATCCTGAACAAAGGCGACGTTGGATTTCTTCACTGCAATTGAGAACGCTACTTGTGCTTAAAGTCATGGACTCTGATTAAGTAATGTCTCGTCTGGGAACTTCTATTCCTGAATATAAATAACCAGCAACACAATTAATCACTCTACACACTCTTTTGTGTACCAAAATAGTGGTTCTTGAATAGAGCAAGTTCAGATAATCAGATTGGCTTGATTAAGCTGTGTTGCTCAATGAGAATGGCGGTAAATAGCTATTCTGTCAGTTGCACCAGAATTTGCTTTTGGTTCTACAGAATCTAAGCAAGAATTAGTAGTAGTCCCTCCTAACTGCACTGTGACATATGAAATTGAGCTTGTGTCTTTTGTCAAGGTTTGTGAGAGTTGTTTAATGAGCACGTAGAAACCAATATATAGTTGCTTGGTACTTAATGGCAGAATGTTAATACCTTGTAGGCTAAAGAATCGTGGGATTTGAGTACTAAGGAAAAGATTGATGCGGCCGAAATGAAGAAAGAAGAAGGATTGTATTGTTACAAGGTTGGTATATATCTCAGCGACTTGAAACGCGGTCTCAGAAGTAATGGTTTTGTTTCTTCTAGTGGCGATGAAGATTCCAAATTTTAAGTGGTGTGTGGTTTATTGAGTTGAAGCTGGCTTGTTAAGCACAGGCTGCTATCTAGTACATTGAATACGAGATGAATTTTGATTGAGGCGGGATAAGAAGAATGTTAGAAATCGAAAAAGTGCTCGGTCCACTACACCAATATAGTTTGTCGTATGCTCGTTAGAATTAAGTTATAAGTTTAAGTTAGAATGCTAACCGGGCCAATGGCCCATGGATAAGCCCTAGTGAAAGGCCCATGGTCCGCGAGCCATAGCATGATGATATTTAAACATTCTCCACACATCTGAAAGTGGGTGTTGGTTGTTCATTTAGTCACATTTTCTCTACAGCTCAATATTATCCCTTCGGGTATTTTCGCACGTCTCTCTAAGTGTTCAACCAATCCTACATCTTTCATACTCTCTAAAAAATATAATGTGAATCAATCCATACTTGTATTAATAGTTATTCATATTAATTGGTCATATCTAAGAGCCATGGTGGGTTTGTGTAGGTGTTTTGGTTCCGTACTCAGGGCGTCTTTATTTACCTCTTTTTGTCGCGTGTGTTTGGTTCTCGAACTCCCATCAAAAGTTTGTCACTTTTTGAGAGTTTAAAAATCATTTAATAGCCGTTTTAAACTTCTCTCGTTTATATTTATCTCTAGTTTATACCTAGAAATCAAGTACACTATCGAACAATCACTCTTCAATAAACCATACACTAAAATACGTCTCTTTTCTTTTCTGAGTATTTTTGGTTTTTCTAAAAAGAAGGTTTTGCTACCAAGATAATCTTGATATCAATTTTCCGTATTGTCAAAAACGTCTATAGTTTTGTGTTTTTTGAGTTCTATAGTCTTAGATAGTGGTAAGGAACAGTAACAAGAAAAAACTCAGGTAAAAAACGTGCATAAAAGTGAGTCTTTTTAAGATTTTGGATTTTTGAGGTTTCGTCAGTGTTATCACATTGGCGATTTATTCGTTTCAATATGGCGAATTATAGTATCAAATGTGTTCAGGCGATGTAATACGGTTATCCATCGGTTGCGAATTTTATGTACGTGTGTAATTTTGCTGAAAGTGCGATTATATGTACAGACTCCTTTTTTGCTGTGTGTGGCTGTTTTTTTTGACATCGCAGTTACTGCAGAAAGGCGAGATTGATATACACTCCTTTTTTTTAAGGCGATTTATACGATCAGTTTTTACAAAGGCGATTTATACACTCCTTGTTGCAAGGGCGATTTATACAATATATTTTTGTGAAGGCGATTATAGACGTGATTATAACATTTCCACAGGCGAATTTGTTACGTCATACCTAAGTGGGCTCGATTTTATACATTCTCCTTTTGGTGATTTATACGTTTTGTATTGAGGGATAGTTTATTTAGCTTTAAATAAGGAGAACTATACACCTGTCATAAGTTGAAATTATTACGGTTGTTCTAATGATTTGTTGAAAAATCCCAGTGAATTTTTAACTTTCTCGGCTTTATCTCATGTATTGTAAAACCTACGTGATGATACAAAAAGACATCAATATCTATTAATCATGAAACCTCACTTTATACACTAAACAACCTCCAAGCTCTCATGTCCATCGTTCATTTTAATCTTATCACAATTGAATGGATCAATGATTTATATCTTGGTGATCAAAGAATAACTCTTGCCTACGAGGTCATTGATATCTCTTCGGTGCAGACTCTATTAGTTCCCACCCGACTGTTGGTAAAGACCTTATGTCATGATTTTTGGAAGAGTCGATTGGAATTTATAATGGCAAAATAAAGAACAGGGAAGAATGGTACTTGAAATCAATTGAACATGGTCCTCGCATTTGCCTAACGGATTGAGACGTTACACGCTAACTTGTGATCTAGACACAAAGGTACAGACGTTGTATTGAATTATCTGATGCTAGAAAAAATTCAGTTGAATGTGTTTTGAAAGCCTATCAATCATCTATTCTTCAATGTCTTACTGCTGATATTTATTCACTTGTGGTATCACAGACCCGTTGACATAAAGATTTTTGGAGAGAGTTCAATTTACTGATGCACATGGTACAAGCTTTGACAAAGCTGGAAATGGATTTGTAAGTTGTATTGTTCCATCCTGATACAGTTTTACTCAACATCTAGGGGGGGAATCACTCCTTCATACGTTATTAATGCGATTTTCTCAGTTGAATCACAGTGACTTGACATCTACAAATGAAAATGGAGCAATTTCAGTTTTAATACCATGTTTCTTAGAAAGCGATTATTCCTCCTGAATGGCAGTAAGTTTTGTGACTGATGTCAAGGCTCTAGTTAAAGATTAGGTCCATACCATCTCAACTCCAACTTTGATCTCATCAACTTTTTGCATATCTCCTGAACAATTTCGAGAACATACATGCAAATGAAGTCCGTATTGTGCGATGAACGCATCAAGACTCCACTTGCATTCGTTGCAAAATAAGCAGATGGAACCACCTCACTTCAACACTTATCAGTTTCCTTACAACAATCCTCAACTTCAACAACAGTTTTCACCATCACAACAGTTTTCACCATCACAACATGCATCAATTCAACCCAATCAACATTACTCATCTCATTATCCATCACAAACTCAATTTCTATCATTCATATCATTCCACCAATCACATACATTTCTAGTCTAAAATGGAATGTCATTCAAAACCTCAACTATTCCTTCAAGTAATTCCACAAAAGTTGAAGAATCAATCACTCAAGTCCTACAAACGTATGACTAGTCACCATTTGTAGACTCAGGTTTTGTTGTTCCTGTGTTTTCTCTTGGAAGATGAAGTTCGATGGCTCCTGTTCAATAGCAAGTGGCATTTTCTAAATATGATTAGTACGCTTCTTCAAGGTTCCTCTTACTACCAATAATATCTCATTCTGAACTTCCTCTAATCCAAGCTTAACCAAAAGCCATCCTATCTCTAGTATGGTAGGTTAACGGATGCAACATAGTTCTAGGAGAACAAGGGGCCCAAAATTATGTCTAGTTACACTTTCCAATAATAAGGAAATGACTACTAGTTAAAAGGGGGAAAATCAACAAGAGTGGACAAAGCTAGAGTTGTTACCAATGAAACTACAACTGCCAATAAGGTGGTAAGCCTAGCAATGCATCAGCCTAACAGCGAAAAGGAATGCAGCCATGGTATAAGGAGTAACAAGCTTATGGTTAGCGTAAGCTCAGGAAGCATGGACAAATTTTAGAAGAGGAGCAACTCGCAATGCGTTCTTGCACTGCAAGATTTCCTAGGAATTCAAGCAAGATAAAGCTATAGAATTATCAATTCCTTCACAATGCTGCTTTCCAGACTAAGGATCTTGATACTTATGTCGTATGACGGTGTGACTGATCTCTCGAGCTGCAAAGTGGTTCTTATGTTCCAAACATTTACAATTAATGGTTCTGACGCTTATTTCAGAATGGTACCTAATTTGAAATCCTATCTGGAATGATGATGGATAATCAAAGTGTGACATGCATTGCAGGTGTTTCGAATCGTTAACACAGATTATGGAAGTTTACAAGATAATGAGATATCTAGTGATAGCAATATCATTACGTATTCTCAATTATTTACAATGAAACACAACTGGACAAGAGACTGTTACAAAGATACAATATTTCTGCAAAGGCAACAAGTACAAGATTTTAATGCTTTTAGATCATGTGAATGAACAGAAATGTTCCGAAACCAAATGATTAATCATGTGAATAATTGGAAAAAGGCTAATAAAGAGAAACAGAATAAGTGAATCCAATAACCGTTGAATTAGAGATTTTATAATGGAAAGGGTCAACACTTTTGAACATCGTCATATATTGATTGTAAGTAGTTGTTGAAAAATTTTGATGATGATCTCAAATGGATGAATGATAATGATGTTGTGGGAAGGTTTTGCATGAAGATAAATTGTTAGACTCTCTACTTGAACAAAAATCTTTCTAAACAAATCAAACGAAAAATGATTCTTTATTGCAAACATAGCAATGTTTTCAACAAACGACTGCCAAAGAAAATAGAGAAAATAAATACCCAGGTAAACAAAATTGATTTGGAAAAGAAGATTAAGGAACTTGATAAGATATGTTTATTGATGGGGGTCATATTCTGATAAGACCAGTGCCACATTGTAATCTCCTAAGCAACAAGGCAGTTTTTATGACAATACAGACATAAACAAGCTCTAGGTTATCAAAATCCGTTTTTATTCTTAAAATGGCTTCAACGGCTATAACAACCTGGTATGTTGGTGTTGTTATGTTAAAACACATGTCTGTTATGCCTGAATGATTGATTGATGATGAAACATTGATTTTTGGAGAAGAGAGTCGATCAAAAAAATGTTTTGAAAAGGAAAGTATTCCTGAAGTTTTATTGCAAAGAGAAAATTTCTCAATTAACCTATCGATTATGAAATTTAAATACTTAACTGTTGTTTTTGAATAAAAGAAAAATCTCTCACAACAAGAATTATCGGCTGGCCCACAAGCATGTTTTGTGTTGGTTTCTATTGACATCAATCCGATCCATTGAATTTTCTTTTACAATAACTACCTGTTCATACTGGAAGTGTTCCTGTGCTCCCCACCTAGTGGAATTACCTGCAAGTGAGTTGTCGTGATTGCAAGCCCGCTATACTCTGCACGCCACTCAATTCCTCCTCACCCTCGCGCTCGCTCGATGAAAGAGAGAACACACTCACTCTCTCAATGCTATTGACTCAGCTCAGGTAGAATGGGGGTCTTGAAACATACACGCATCCTATCCTCCACGCGTTTTTAACAATTGAAAGTATTCCATGTTTCTATCTATCTTAAATAGACAAGACATCCACAGATCACGTAGAGAGGTTTGATAAAGTCCGTGTCTGATCTGAAATTGACAATAGGAAAGAGATAGATATTAACAGAGTGTTTTGACTCAGACCAAATGCCGAGACGCACAAGGCATGGTCAACAGTTTCAGCGAGCGATATGAGTAAGAGTAAAAATGGCGCTGGTCATAGCTCTCTGCTATTTATGAGGTATTCTTTTGGCTCTCTCACTCGCGTCGCCGATCTCTTCATAATAAATTCATGGTGCTAAGGACTGTTATGTTAACTGGGATAGAAATCGCACCGCTGGTACGTCGTCGTTGCATGAATTGCGCCGTGATGATCGTTTTTGACATTATGTGTGTCTTAGTGTGCCTCTCTCTCGTGTGTGTAGTGGGTTGCGGAGATGTTACCATATTTCTTAATCTTGCGATGGTTGTTGGTGCTGTGGTTTTGTTTTTATTTTTGTTGTGTTTTTGTTGTTTTTTATTATCTTTTTTGAGTTTTTTTGAAGTTTTTTTAATTTTTCTGTTATTATTTCTTTTGTTTTTTTTTATATGTAATATGAGAAATTTTTTTTTTTATTTTTATATTTTTTTCTTTTTTTTTTTGTAGATCTATTGTTTTTCTGTTTTTTATTTTTTTTTCTTTTATACCTTTTTGTTTTTGTTGCTTGTTGTTGTTTTTCGTTTTTTTTTTTTTTGTTATTTTTTTTTTTTTTGTATGCTGGTATTGGTTAACGCCCCAGAACCCCTTCAGTATCTCACAACATTTAGTCTTTATGTCCATTCCCCATTATCCAAAGAAAAAAATATAAAAAAATCATAAAAAAAAAATAAAAAAAAATAAAAAAAAAATAAAAATAAATAATAAAACTAAAAAAAAAAAATTAAATAAAAAAAAAAAAAAACAAAGAAATAAATAATTAATAATATTGGAAAAAAAAAAAAATAAAAAAAATAAAATAAAAAAAAAAAAAAAAAAAAAAAATAAAAAATAAAAAATAAATAAAAAAAAAAAAAAAAAAAAAAAATAAAAAAATATAAAAAAATAAAATAAAAAATAATAAAAAAAAAAAAAAAAATATAAAAAAAAATAAAAATAAAATTCACGTCTTTTATCTGTCTTCACTTTTTCTATTTTCTCTTGAAGTATCACTCATAATCTTGATAATTCTTCAATAATCATGAAAAACCATTGTATTTCTCTCGACAGCTCAATGTAATAGACAACAAGAAGTTTTCAAACGATGAATCTTGCGATAATCAAATGTTGTTGAAATTCAAAAATATTTTGAAATCAATGATTTGTGAAGTAGTATCTTCTCACATAGAATAAAGACGCATTAGACATTTTAGTTGAAGGATACCATCAAATTCTCTTTGAGGAAGAATTATACTCAAAGGAAGAGTAACGAGAATAAGAATGTTAATATGGTGTCTCTTGACGCCCAATAAATAAGACTGGAAAGAATCAGTATGCGTAAATATAGACTTTAAGTGAGAATGAACGTCTTTGTAATGAAGATGAGTATTCATGTGAAGCGGTTTGTTTAACAGATCAGTTGGACTTCAATCTAACCAGACCGTGTTTTGTTGCATAAAGAATTAATTGTGACTCTCTTTGTAATTAACACAAATTCTGAACTTCAAACACAATCTGTGGAAAGAAATATGGATTTAAAGCTCATCAGAATTTTAAGACAATTTTTTGTAACTAATCTTCAAATGACAAAATGATTTATTGAATGAAAGTTAAAGGGAAAGAAATGTTGGAAATGTATGTACTTAACTCCTTTTGCCTCCCTCTATTGCCTCCAGGACCATGTTCAAGGATTGATTTAAGAACCGTTGCCTCCTAGGTTATATGTCAAAGAATAGGGAACAGTTCACAATAAACCATATGTCTTAGGAACACTCAAGAACAATCTAAATATTCTTCGTGGAAAATATAGTCAAACAGGCTAAGGCGAAAACAACCTTTAGATAGGCGAGTTAGACCTTGCCCTATAAGTATGCACAAGAAGTTCAGGAGTTTGCTTGTATATGTGTTTGAGATACGTGACCATAATGCACGATAAGTGTCCGTAGTGCTAAGTAAGGTTACTGTAAAACCTACATGAACAGAATGTCAAGAAAGTTCAGCGTTTGTTGAACCTTTCACATCCTCAACAAGATTCAATTGTGGTAGAGTATGTTCTGTAATGTGCATCAGATTCTTAACCAGAGACTCTTGTGGTTCGTTATTCTCCCTAGGACGTGAATTGTTTCTACAAGTAATTGCGGATCAAAGCCTGTTAGGCAAGTGAAAAAAGAATAATAGGGTCTTTGATCCAAACAATATGTAGGAACTCAGAAGAATAAAGTAGAGCAACAAACCTAGGGTAAAGTGAATAAAGGGAATCGTGTGTTTAAACTCTGTTTGTGATGTTTAGATGTTAAAGCATTACACTGTATAAATGCGAATTTTGAAATTTGTCTTGTCTGGGCTACATTGTAACTAAAATCTAATGTTTGATGGGATCATGATAGATGTCTTCCTTGATCATTGTGCACAAATGGGAATAAAAAGTCTACTAAAAATCCTGTAAGAAAAACACGATAATCAAAACAAAATATTGGACTCCAACATCACGGCCGTATCTCTGTATTCACTGAAGTAGATTTATGTGCGTAAACCAACTGGCATGTGACGAAAGAACTCTTCACTATAGTTGCACAATCGTGCCCTTTAACACATAGGTTCAGCCCTTAACTTAAACGTAGTGCCTACCTAAGCAGAATAACCTCTTCACCACTCAGTGATGAAATACAGAAAAACCAGAGCTCGTAATCTAAGCGTCTATAAGTCTCGGAAACCCAAGGAAAAGTTTATAAAACTCTAGGTCCTCGACATGTGTAAAATGTATAGCATAAGATTAGTCGCAGAGATTCTATCTCGAGAATCGCAGATAAACAACTCGGAAATACCAATCAGAAAGATTGGGGAGAGTACACTGCTATAGATATTCTCATAGTTGTCTTTCCTCTTCCTGTCACGTGACAGGTTGTCCTAGATTTTATCTTTAGTATTTGGACTCTGGATGACCTCGACTACACATGACAGGGAATCGCTCTATAAGCCATCATGAACTTTGATCAAGTAAAATTCGTATAGGTAATGTTAGGTTCAACGGGAGGACGAACCAGATGCGCCAAGGATTTATAGGGGTATCGGTGCGACTATCAGCTCGGGATTGTTTTTATCATCAAGGGTCATACTTCGTGAGGACTTGGACATAATTTGTTTTTTGTTTGGCACCAATTTTGTGCATGCGGATTTTTTGAAGTCTGTACGCTTCGGAAAAAAACACTTGCATTTATTTGTTATTTAGAATTTGTGCTTGACACTACTTTCAGGGTCACTCCGAGACACTATATTAGTACACAATAATCTTACTTGATGGACATGCTTTTAGAATCATCTTCGATATGTCTTCTCTATCCTAAGCGTCAAAGACTAAGAGCTGGTTATTGTACCGTTGATTGATTTCCCTTATCTCAACTTCGACTTAACTTTGAGAACAAGCTTGCTAAATTCGGTTGTGTTTGATAATAAGGCAATTCCCGTTGCTTTAAATTTCAAAAAGATCATTACTGTGTTCAGCATGTGCATTAGGGAAAGCAAAAAAAAATCCTGTTCTCATCAACTCCAAAGCTGATAAGACACTAACCTACCGAGGAAACTAATATCCTTTTGCATATAGATTGTGTTGCGCACGATTGCCGTTGTGGCTTGTATTAACGGGAATAAGGTATATATTAGTGATAGTCGAAGATTAAATCAAGATTTACCTGGGTTAGATTTTTTGAGATAGACAAAAAGATGAAGCAGACTGCGGCCATCATCGTCAAATGTATTAAAAACATTCAGTTCTTTAAAGCCACAGTCCGGAATGTACTTCGAAACCAGATCAATTAAGAAACGTACATTTGTCATATCAGACAGATACGTTCGTAAATGTATGAAACAGTTGGATCATCAGATATGTCTCAATCAAACTTCACTGTCTTGCTCCCGCTCTTCTCAGCACGAATGGTGTTGTAGCTACAAGACGAAATGTGAGTCTTGTAGACAGCTGCTCCGAACTATGTTGATATTTTCTAAGGCTCTCCAGATTTATTGTCTCTGGGCGAAATGTATCTAATATGCTTGTTATCAACGCATAAATGTTCTTTGATAGCCTCGATACAAACAAACCCTTCATAGTGCTCTATGCAAGACAAGAACTAGACTTACTCATTATTTCTGTCTTGGTTCACTGTTAGCTTATCCTACCAATGCCATAAGGCATCTGGGTAAATTGCATTCAAAAGCATACTTTGGGATTTTCGTTAGAGTTACGCGCCTGCAAAGAAAGCGTGTTCAGTGTTAATTACAACAAATGTGACCCCTGGTTAATTACTTAAAACAACTTCATGTAAAGTTCGATGAAGCTAACAACCATGGCTCTATGAAATAATTCAGTTCAGGACATGGGCGCTTCATTATAGGACTCCTGCTTCATCCAGTACAGGACTCTGTTTTATGTGTCTGTTTCTCAACAACCTTATATTACCACCGCAAACAGAGATTGATTAGGATTGTTGTATCAAATCAATGTTCGATGAATACTCTAATCTTCCAAACAATTGCTGTCTCTCCAGTTTAAGAAGCCTGTCTGCGCCCAAGAGCTGAAGTTTTAGTCTGATTTTCCTCTGTGTTAACTTATTGTTCGGTTGATACATCAACAAGTATTCCTTCTATCACAAGAACAATGAACAGTCTATAATCATTTCTTCAAGTTTTGTAAGAGTATCACCACAAAAACATCCAACATTTTCCATGGATGATCCACTTAATGAATTCCTCATAAAGGACTCAACTTCTCAAGGATTATCATCTAATGTGAGACAACTCCAACACTCTATTTGAACACCTGGTAGATGGACTAAGGATCATCATTCAGCAACGTGATCGGTGATCACCTTCTCGTCAGTATCAGTTCTAGAAAGCAACTCAAAACTCTTGTATGTGGTGTTATTTTGATCGCCTTCTTACTTCATGTAAACCAAAGAAACTTCAAACAAAGCATTGACCGAAACGTCATGGATTGATTGCAATGCAAGAAGAATTCATGAATTTGAAAGAGAATTAAAGTTTGGTATATGGATGCCGTGGATAACGTTGTTCTTGATCAAACCAAAATGGATTTATTAAGGTCAAAACATATGAATCTGTGGGTGTACTAAAGAATAAGGGACTCGACAGTTAGCTCCCTCGGATTTAGCAAGCTAAGAAGACTCAATTTCGATGTATCATTGTGCACCGGTTGCTAGAATTGAGCCATTCCGTATCTTACGTAGCTAATGTCGCTCACAAGAATTTGATATCTAACATTATGGACATACAAAATCGCCACCTTTCTTGAATGGCGAGCTCAAAGAAGAGGTCTTACGTTTCTCAACCAGAAAGGAATTTATTGATCTGCCACAAAACCTATGCATGTGTACATGCTCAAAATGGCTCTTTACGGTCTAAAAAAAAGCACAACGAGATGATGGTATGATATGCTGTCAAGCTTCTCACATCTTTCAAATCAACAATTACCTCCACTCGAAGGTGCAGTCTAAGTTGATCCAACACATCTACACCCTGGCTGTGCTGGAAATGAATATGCGTACTGGTACAAAATGTTATGTTGTACGTATAATATTTCAAGTAAACTCAATATTGCTGTGTGATGAGTTTGCTAATCAGTTGCCTAATAAGTTCAAGATTGTCGTGATGGGGGCTAATGTGTGTCATTTGCTTTTTATGTAGGATTTACAAATTATCTCAAAGTCCACTATAGGCATCTTCATACACCACATCTTAATAAAAAAAAAAAAATATGTCTTCTGTGAATAGAGTGTTTAAAAATATTGGTTTGCTCTAACTTAGACGATTCTGTCGGACACAAACCCATGATTGTGAAACAAAAAACTGGATGAAGTATATACAGGTGATAAAACAGTTGATGCTTACACTTTACCGTCGAGCCATGTGATTGGTTCCTTAATGTTATCACTTAGACATCCAGTAGACCTGACACTTAATATATGGATAGTTTAGTTTAGTGTGCCCTGGTATAAACGGCTTAAGCATATAACGAAAAGCTACTTACAAGCGGATGAAAATAGAGATCATTTCTAATACCTTATGAACCATATTGAGATCATAGAAGACTATGGTACTCGAAGGGTTACGATGCTATTGAACTCACATGCTTATGAAGATGCCGATCACGCGGAAACCGGTAATCATGGACATATGTTGACGTTTTTAAAAGATTACAAGCGAGAATTACGCGCGCATATTCAGTAGGTGATAGAGACTGTAGATTGAGGTACGTCATAAGATAATCAGAAAAGAGGGCAACTGCAATATCTCGAGTACAGAGGCTGTAATATGTATTGCCTATGCCTGGATGTTACTCATACAATCATATGGATGCAGATTCACAATAACAGACTTATGGTGAGTTTAAATTCATATTAGATTCCTATGTACTACAGACAACAACAGAGTAGTGATTGATTGAAGAGTTGCAACAAAGAGCAACAATGTTCAACATTCAAGAGTCTAAGAAGCCATTTGCTATTCGCTACCACATGTGTTCATAAAGGAGACAAGTGGCGGATCGAATGGAATCGTGCGAGCACTACATTGTCCGGGAATCTGAATGTACCTAGAAACTGGACATGGACATCTTTCATCATCGACAAACGTTGCCTCGATGAGAGATTTAACTCCTTAGACTCAGATAAGCTCTGGTATGAATTGTACGTTTCTCCAGAACGTTGTGAATCGTTTTGCAGGAGGAAACGGAACGACGTGATGGTGGTATATTATTTCCTGTTATATATGTACATTATTTGAAAACTAAAAATCCAATCTAGATTTTCCTTTTATAAAACGTTTCTACACCAAAAAGACACACAAAAGTCAAAAAAATTAAAAAAAATTAGAAACATATACCAAGTAATAAATATGTATCTCTGCGGAATGTCTTCACTGAAAATTCAATTAACATTTACGGTCTAATAAATGTCATTCATTAATGATACGGGCTGTAAATGAAGTGCTCGAGCAGAGTTTCTCAAAAAGCTTCACTACAAATTGCCAATATGGCTTGCTATTATTTTTCGATTAGTACCACTGCGTCATCACTCTCTTAAAGGCAAGTATGTCGTTCCAAATCTCTAGACTACTTGACCTTTCATAACGGGAATATTTTTTTCCGCCGGGAATGAAACTTATCTTTATATTCAATTCAAACGAGACTTATGTGGATAATAATTTTGCATACACAACACCGTGTTCTTTTTAATCCGTCAAGTGTACCGTTTTGTCACAGTGCGTCTTATGTGTAAAAATATAAGAAGACAATCTTAATTTTCATTGGCGGTGTGTGATGTTTTCAAAAATATAATGTTAATATCTCTTCAGCGTAATCAGAAAATCATTTTTTATGCAATTTCTTGATCCATCAATAACGACACAGCTCTTTCAAAAGAGAAAAATATCATTATTTCGATGGGGGAGATCGAGAAACTATCAAAATCATCTTCTTCTCTAATTAACTAACTGTTGTCAATCGGCATAAAGGTTTTGACTGGTGTTGGGTGAATATTAATAAGAGAGAAGCTGTGATAAATGTGCAACTATCTAAGAGGAATTTGTTTGTATATGTTTAACTCATATAAAGCCGGGTATTAAGGAACTTGTGTTAAAATTTTCTTGTTACTGTAAACCGTTTAGGGTGTACTTGTATGAGTGCCACTGATTTTCTAACTTGTGTACTTGCGCTAGTAGGACGTAAGAGTGTAGAGAGTAAGATTTTTGATAGTGCTTAATTAAAACCTTAGGGGCATTATGCAAAATCTCACAGTGAGATTCCCAAACATAGAACACACCCCACTTTTCCCCTGAGATATAGATTGTTAAACACAATCGAAAACACAAACTCATTCAAAATACCTTAAACCTCCCATTGCCTAACTTGCAAACCATTCATGAACTCTTCATTCTGTTCTAAGCTAATTAGGTACACCTGTATTATGATGATAACATTATACCATACATCTTATGACCTTTTCAATGCGATTATTGTTAGAAAAAGTGGCCTATAATTGACACACTAACTCCTTACTCCCTTGAATTATGGTTGTATTGTGTATGAAAAGTTTATCATTGTAGAGGGGTTTGGTTCGCTTAGGGGAGTCTAGTGTTTGGGACCCTACCAGTTTTAAATCGCGGGGTTAACATACATTCAGTGTTTTGCTCAATGTCATTGATGTCGAACAATTTTGAAAATGGGTAATAAATACTGAAAAAGTTTGTGGGTTTGGGATTAGAAGTGCTATAATAAATGTTTGACTGAATTTGAGTATAATATAACTTGTTTGTATGAAATATATTGATTATGGTGGGTTTTCGTGTTCATATGGGTCGAACATGACACAAATCAAGATTTTGGTGGATAATCTGTGAGTTAAAGATGTTAGATTGATTCCTAGATGCTAAGTGACCATGATATGATAGATATTGTTGCCAAAAAATGTGACAATTTGGTTAGAGTTAAACGTGAATAAGGAGAAACTACTTATAATATACTTTTCTTTCAAACTGCTGCGATACAATACAGTTCAATTGCTACTAGTAGCCGAACCATTATGTTTCATTTATACAGTCCGAACTACTACGGCTTCCATTTATTCAGACGCGAACTATTCGTTTCATCTTTACAAAGGGCGTACAATTAAACTACGTATACTGGCGAAAACCCTATACACGAAATTTTAACAAGGCGAACTTATACATGAAAACTAAATTTTAGCAGTGCTGAAACTATACTTAGTATATTTTCACAGGCCGCAATTATACATAGTTTAATTTACACTAAGCCGCGATAATTATACATAGTAGTATTGCACAGGCGAATTATACCACACTAATCAGTAGCTGAACAATAATACTTGTTTTTTTCTATATAGAGTGAATCAATCACTCCGTATCTCTAGGCTAGTATCCAATTGAATAAACCTGAAGAGTACTAAGTATGATTTATCCCTTTCTTGTCCACTTAGTGTTTAAAATTAGGTGTTTATTTGCCCTTAGGGAATTAAACTCTTAAGTGATTGCCTTGATTTCAATAATTAGCCTATAGTTAAAGTGTTATATGAGTATGTGTGCTTATCATGTGTGTATGTGTACTAGTTCTCTGAATGTTTGCTGTGTATTGTTCTTTTGAAATTGTGTGTGCTTGTGTATTAATGTCGTTGCCTTGTACTATTTGTTTGCCTTCCCATATTGTAAATCTTGCTCTGCATCAATAATTATTGACTTCATGGTCTAAATTGGTCCATTTGTTTATATATATTTTGTTTATATAATGACTGTATGTGACATAATCTTAGCAGGAATCATTGTCTTTCCATCATCTGCTCAACAAACCATAGCTTGATCTTGAGCTTGTTCCTCAGGAGATAGAATTGGATACTCAGTTAAATGCTATGGAATAATCACTCGCGACGTGTTGACACCAAGACGAACAACATTTCAAGTCACTCTGGCCATGTATTGCACTCAATCCATTGCTATCCTTCATTTCCTCCATCACTGCTGACTGTCACCATGTAGTGTTGCTAGCATATAGCACATTCTGGAATTTTGTATTCAGCAGGAAACCTTCTCAGATTCAAGATTGACAAGAAGAAACGATTCAAACTTACTTTGGAAGTCTTCAGAGATATCTTTCAGATTTGCCTAAGAGTACCAGATAGAAAATTTGATCCCATTCCCTCTGAAGAAGACACTGTGTCTTTCTTAAGAGAACTCGGTCATACTAGGGTGATCAATTCACTCAATGATGTTGTTGTCTGTTCCTCGATGCAATCCTACCTGGAGAAATTTTGCTGCTTCCCTATGTAAACCGGGATTTTATCTGGAAAGACTAGTGGCCTTGACAAACTTCGTCTCTCCGGAGCTCAAATCCTTTGGGGTATGTTCCATTAGAAAAATGTATAGACTATGATGGATATTACTTCGTCGAGAAGAACTTCTCATTTCCGATTGAATACTTAGTCTTCTCAAAAAGAAAAGGAAAAAGACTGTACTACCCTATTTCACCAAAGTTATCATATTCACCACTTTTTTATTCAAGAAAAGTCACTCTCCTGGAGGAAACAAAATTGGGGTGCACACTCCAAAGATGACAATACCTATTTAACTACTTAAGCATTTGTCTTATGCAAAAAGAAATCATCTCAGATCTATGGAGTTGTTCTACCTGAATGTTTGACCAGTCCTGAGATGAAGGAATCCAAGGAATACAAGACTTATTCTTGGCCATGCATACCAGGTGTTTTACCTCCCAAGAATTGCTAGAAAAAATTCAAAAAAGCATCTCCAAACTAAGAAGGACAGTGTTTCTAGTTCAATGTAGATGAAGAACCTGTCACAAAAGGCAAACGAGTTAAGAGATCAGTCAAGAAGTCTTCAACTAAGCCAGCAACAGGTATCGTCATCAGAGAACCTCTGGTGGAAGCAAAGTCTAAAGGAAAGGAAAAGGAAAAGGTGGATGTTGCTCATGGTAAAGGAATTAAGCTGCTATCTGAAGTAGCTTTGACTGAAAAGGCTCAGCTGAAAGAAGTGAGAAAGAAGAGCTTAAGGGACTTTCACATGACACATCCTAGTGGTTCTGGTACAGGTGCCGAAAAACCTCTAAGTGTTGAAAAGATCACTCCTACCGTCACAAGTGAAGGAACTGGTGATAAACCAGGGGTTCCCGATGTGACAGAAGATGACTCTACTGAGAGTGAATCTGAGTCTTGGGGTAATGATGAAGACGACAGCAACAACGAACAAGAGGCAAGTGATGAAGGCAGTGGACAGGAGAATGAAAGTGAAGAGCAAGAATCTGATTCAGAGCAAGATGAAGAATCTGATGATGATAATCAAGAAGAAGAGGAAGTATTGATCTAAGACAATGAATCTGAAGATTGTTGAGAATTGAAAAGTGATGAAGATAAGGGAATGGATGATAACTACCAGTCACAATTTGATGATGATGTAGTCGCTAGATTAGAGACCCAACTCAGAATGGGTAAAGAGTTTCAAGGTAATGGTGTTTGTTGATGTTGAAATGAATGACGCTCAACAAGGGAATGAAAATTTAAAGACTACTCAAGAACAAGTTGTTGAAGATGCTCATGTGACAATTTCTACTGTTACAAAGAAGACTGAAGTTCTTGTTACTAGTTCTTCTCGCTCATCTGACTTGGCATATAAATTCCTAAATTTTTTAGATATTCCTTAAACTGATTGCATGAGGATAGTTTTCTCACTTGTTTTCATTCCACCATGAAGTCCAAGACACTCACGCATGCTTTCCACTTACCATTAAGTTTCTGTTATGTGTCTGATTCATCACCTGTATTCTACAAACATTCCTCAGTCTTCACAAACTTCACTCCTAACCTAATACTAACAACACCCAAATTCCTATCACCCATAATTAATATCTACAACTCCTCTATCAAACACTTCCTGACTTCGCATCAGTCTTTCGATTCAACGATAGAATAACAACATTGGAAAAAGAAGTTGCTGAAATTAAAAAGGACCCTCTACACACTCAAGTGACATCTTTAGTTGATGAACATTTAGACCCCAAATGCTTCACAAACACTCACTTACGCGTCCTAAATGTACCACTTAAACACTTCCATAATTCAAACCAAAATTCACCATGCTACATACATGTCATTTGAAACCTTTCCATAGCTCTTCCCATAGCCTTTTACCTTTTACAATAAATACCCTTTAGATATTCATTACTCCAAGTGCCCTAGAATTCGTACCAGAATCTGACACCCTAAAAGTAATGACGTTAGATACAATCTTAAACTCCCATAACCTATGTAGAAAAAATGTCAGGGATCACACACAATATATAATCTAACTTCTACGTGATTAGAGCCTCTAACTAGATGTCTAAGTATTTTTAGAAAAATAAAAACCAAAACTGAAATTCGTAACAGTTTTACACACTGATTCGTGTAAAGACTTTTTGGACCCATTCCCGACCAATAATACAACTCACGAGTCCAACTTTGATGGAAGTAGAACTCTCTGAGGTTATCTACAGTTGTTGTAAATTGTTTATTTTGATAATTTATGATTGTGTTATGACCGTTAACAAAACTGCACTAACTTTATGACTGTGAATTAAACAACTAATTCCTGGCGATCTGGACCTAACGCAAATGATCAAATCTCGAAATCAATAGACCAATGATCCAAAAATCATCATATAAACTATTAAACTCTAGAAAATTTAGGACCCTAATTTATAAACCTAATTTATTTCTGATAACCTAATCCATTCATGCTTAGATTTCCAAGAAATAAAATAAGAACTCAGAATTAAAACAAAGAATTAGAAATACCTTAAACCCTAAAAAAATTTCTTCTTTTTCTTTCTCTGGATCGGTCGAACAGAATAAGGGTTTAGGGATCTTTTATTTTTGTATTTATAGGCCTCCTAAAAGATATTCTAGATTAACTCTAATTTAGGAATTAGATTTGGAATCATAATTTGTTTCCTTTTCCCCCTTTAAACTCAACCGATCGGCACCCCCCTTTAAATTTATTTTTTTTTTTTTATTTTTATTTACTAGTACTTATTTATTTACAATAAACTAAAGTTTTTTTGTAACCATTAACTTATTTGGTTATACCTTTTTGCATAAACCGCAATTCACTTGACATTTTAAAAATACAATATTTAACTTTCATTTTCAACCTAACTTTCCAAAAAATAGAACTTTTACATATTTCTTAACTTACCATTAAAATCTAAAATGATCTTAGATTACTAGCAATAAAATACGTATACGTATTAATAACTCTACACATTTACACGGACACGCTCAAATCTCATTAATTCATTTCCTTGTCACTTAAAAGTGAAGAAATGAACTCAATCAATTTCACCATATTCCAATCTCGTTGAGATGATACAGCTCAATTGATGATTACCAGAATACTTCACATAACCCACATAAACTCATATAAACATACAGAATCACCACAAAATAAGTACACACACAAATACTTAGCCATTTCCTATGATATGACCAACCTGCTCAAATCACGGGTGTCACAGTATCCCCTCCTTTAGGAAATCTCGTCCTGAGATTTAACTAGCCGATTCATCAGCACGATCAACAAACAACTGAGGATACTTAGACTTCATATAACCTTCGCGCTCCCAAGTAAACTCAGGTCCACGCTTAGAATTCCAACGAACTTTCACAAGCGATATCCTACTACGTTTTAAACTCTTAACTTTACGGTCCATAATCTCTACAGGTTCCTCAACAAAATGAAGAGTTTTGTCAACCTTAATATAGTCCAATGGCACATGCAAACTAGCATCCGCCAAACACCTCTTTAGGTTTGACACATGAAACGTGTCATATACTCCACTCAATTCTTCAGGCAATCTCAACCGATAAGCTACAGGACTTATTCTTTCAAGAATTTCAAATGGTCCTACATATCTCGATGCTAACTTACCCTTCTTTTCAAAACAAACTACGCGCTTCCAAGACGTCACCTTTACAATACACGATCTCTCGCCTCAAACTCTAACGGCTTACGCCCATAATCAACATAGCTCTTTTGACGGTCTCTCGCCGCTTTAGGATTTTTCCTTTACCAACACTACCTTATCAGTCGTTTCTGGTACTAACTCAAGTCCAGTCAAACTACTCTCCCAATCTCTGCCCATAGAACAAGCGACCTACATCTCCTTCCATACAAATCTTCAAACGGAGCACACCGAATGCTCAATTAATAACTACCACCAAAATCGATAACACATGCCCTCATTATATCTTCCAAAGTCTGAATCATGCTTCCACTTTTGTCCATCCGCTTGAGGATGCTAAGCAGTACTCAAAACCAATCGCATCTCTGACACTTTCTGCAGCGTCTGCCAAAAGCACGAGGTAAATCGTCCATCTTAATTTGAGTTAATCGTCCCTAGAATTTCATTCCTTGCTATTATCTCATCAATATAAATCCTTGCCAACTTCACATCTTGAAATTTTCTTGTATAGCTAGAAAATGAGCTAACTTGGTCAGTCTATCGACCATCACCCAAATCACATCATACTCACTACTTTGACCTTGGAAATTTAGTAATAAAATTCATGGTGATTCTATCTCATTTTTACTCAAGTATCTCAGGCTGTTGTAGCAAGCCAAAAGTCTTTGACATTGCAGCCTTCACCCCTTAAACAAATCCGACAATTGCTAACATAGGTAGCAATATCCTTTTCTACACGTGGCTACCAATACATGTCTCCAAGGTTATAGTACGTCTTATCCGCTCCCGGATGTACCAACTACCTTGATGCATGGGCCTCATCCATTTCACTTCCTACCAATGGAACCTAAATACGATCCATAAAATACAAACTCTCATCTTCTTTCCTTTCCATCTGTTGATCTAACCATGTAGCCTTTCTGCGAGTGCATTCTCTTGCTTGAACGCCTCACTTTGGGCTGCCAGTATCATTCCTCTTACTCCATACTGAATGGTCATAGCCATCGCTCGAACACGTCTAGGTTTCACTCGTTCCTTCCTGGATGGTAGCGAATTTCATACTCATACTCACTATACAATTTAATCCATAAAGTACTAACCATCATCTGCCCTCTTTTCCATTTGTTGGTCCAGGTCACGCAGCATTTCTGCTGGCGCGTTCTCTACCTTGGACGTCTCACTTGAAGTAGCCAATATCTTGTCCTTAACACTTGACTGGATAGTCATGGACATTGCTCTTACTCGTCTTAGTTTCACTCTCCCTTTTTACTCAACGCATCAACCACTACATTTGATTTATCGAAGCGTCACAAAAATCATTCTTCAAAGTCTGGAAAGCCTCTTTTTGTTCTGTGCCCCACTCATACTTCTGATTCCTCTCAGTTAGGGAAGTAATGGGTTTAACAATCTTAGAAAAGTTTGCGATGAAACGTAGGTAGGTAACCTGCCAATCCTAAGAATAATCATATCTCGGATGGTGTCTTATATACTTTCCAATTCTTCAATGCCTCACTCTTACTCGGGTCCACGTGATTACGTTATGGTTGACCACGTGACAAAAAAATACACTTCTTCCAACCAAAACTCACACTTAGAAAACTTGGCATATAGCTTCTCATTCCTAA
>BQNB010037418.1:0-49460 GCA_026074375.1 Tanacetum coccineum | reverse complement strand
TTATCCTGGAATAACTATTTGACTCTACCAGGACTAAGTACTCTACCAGTAGGAACTAGACTTAGCCTACCAGGACTAACTATAATAATAACCTTACCAGCAGAAACTACATACCTGCCAGTAGGAACTACTACTCTACCAGTAGGAACTACATACCTACTAGTAGAAAGAGTTCCTACCGGTAGAATCCTAACAATCCTCCCTTAAACTGGAATTTGACTATGTTAATTTCCAGTTTCTAGATAGATCTTCATCATGAAACTGAGGATTGAAATATGAACTTTTAGAAGTCACAACCAATTCTGCTTTGAGTCTTGACTTGAATACTTGAAAATTCTGCACATATCAGCTGAATGTCTCTAGAGAAAGCAACATCTTTATTTTTCATAAGAACACCTTCAAGAACAATATAGTTTTCAGTCTTTGTAGCCTTGTTGAACTTGAACATCAAAAGTCAGCAACATTGAAGAACCGTCAGGAAATCTTGAACCAACAACAGACTTTGGAACCACCGCAGCAACATGAGTAGATTTGATAAACCTTTACCAAGTAGCTCTCTTGGGCTAGCTAATCCTTTGGTGGAATCATGACATCACCCTGGTGAATTAGTAACCAGTCCAACTCTTAGAACATGAATCATTGGTGAATTAGAATACCCAAATGATTTTTGACAAATCATCACAGCCATAAACGGATTTTATTAGCCTTTACCACATAGCCGTTTGCTTGTGGGCTAGGCAATCCTTGGGACCCAGAAAGAGTTGCTCCCATGGTGGATTGCAAACCATCTCAACTAATTGGTACTTCAAACATTGGCCAGTTGAGTGACCCTATGGTTTTAAGCAAACCATTACAGCTATATCAATTCATTCTAGCCTAAAAGACCTGGGAATTGAAACCATAGTTCAATTAATTCTAGCCTGAGAGGCCTGGTAATTGAGAACCATTTAACTCTCAGCAAATGAAGCATGGGTGAGTTAAAGACCCTATAGTTTTGAGCAAACTATTAAAGCTATCAACGGATTTGAGAGTCACACCAGAGCCGTACCCTCATGGTGAATCAACTCTTTCTTGTCTGTGAGACATGGTGAGTTGAACACCATTTGTTGTGTGGTGGTTAACCAACACCCAAACCCTGAAAATAGTTTACTTTATAGACCATGTGTGCCTGAAACAAAAACAACTTTGCACACCAAAGACTCAAAACTTATTTGAACAGTTTGCAAAAGCTTGTCAGTTGCCAAAATCCTTTTAACAAAACACTTGTTACTAAAACAAAAAGTGAAAACCATTTAAGACAAACTACACAAAAGAGAGTTATATATCAAAAGACAGTTTGGACACAGCAAAAAGGTAGAATATATACAAGAGAGTTACAGAGTACCAAGATCAAGCAGGAGAAACTTGGGCAGCAGCAAGTTGATTCTTGATGAACCGAATCAATTGCTCAGCAGTAGTCATGTCATTGCCCACAACATCCTTGTCAATCTCCAACTTGTGCTTTAGCATCCTTTCCATGAGCTTCACTGAGAGAGGATAAGATACATCTACAAACATGTACAACACCTCTCCAGAAACAGTTTCCAAGACATGAACATTGGAAAGAGTATTGACTCGCGCGAACTCACCCCTTAAATATGTGAACAAATACAAACACGTATAAACACACAACAAGGGACGAAATCACGCGAGACCAATGAAAACCGGAAGCAGTATAGAGTGTTCCCGGGTCGTTATGTCCCAACGAGGCTAGAGATGGAAATAGCAACAGACGATTGTGATTTTTTTAAGGCTGTTGAATACTGACAAGGAGGAATAATGATTTGGCACTAATACTGATAAGGAAATGCACATAAAAATGAGCAAAGAAAATAAACTGGAATAAGAATAAAGCTAGGAATGGTAGAAACACTTAAAACTCTTACACAAAGATAAAAATAAACTTAAATAAACTTAAGGCAAACCAAATGAGCTAAGCTAATTTTAGATAAGCAAATTCAGCATGCAATTAAGCTAAATTAAACAAGAGAAACACAGCAGTACTAACAATAGTACTACCAGTATTAACTAACAGTACTAACTTGGAGTTAGTACTGGTAGTTATAAGTTAGTACTGGTAGTTATAAGTTAGTACTGCTAGCCTTTACAAAACACAATTAAACAAGAAATAAGCAAAAATGCTAAAACAGATATTTAACTACCCCTAATAAGCATTCAGGCATAAGAATAAGCAACTAGAATAAACTACAATGGCAAATAAGCTAAAAAGCTACAAACTGATACATTATTGAAAGTACTTTGAAAAGGAAAATAAGCTTAAATAAGCTTATTCCTAAAGACAGTAAAGGAAAGTGGTTTAATCTATTCTAAAAAGCTAAGTAAATCTTAAATAAGCAGAAATAATAAGCTGATAAGCTAAACTGAACCACCAGTACTAACAGTATTAACTAACAGTACTAACTTGGAGTTAGTACTGGTAGCTTTAAGTTAGTACTGCTAGGTTTAAGTTCCAACAGAGAACTAGCAGTACTAACTTGGAGTTAGTACTGCTAGTTGAAAATACCCCTGAAAGTTTTCACAAATCATTTCAAACTAACAATTAAGCAAAACAGGCACTAGCCATTATGATTAAGCATAAATAAGCAATTATAAGTAACAAATAAGCACTATAAGTAGTTCTGCAGTAACTAAGAGAAATAAGAGAAAGAGAAACTTACAACACCCTTGCTCAAAACAGGGTCAAACAATGAATCTACAAGCTCTAGCTTACATAAAACAAGCTAGTAGTGTCCATAAGCCCATCCAGAATTGGCTTATCATCCATAAAATAGGTTGTGGTGTATTTGAGAGTGATTTTTGTAATTTTACTCTTAACTACTTAACTTTTTATCTTTACTTAATGAAAACAACTTATAAGTAAGCTGTACTGATGGCTTTTTGAACACAAAACAACACAATTAAGAAACTTAACACTTGGAATTATAAATTGACTTAAAACCCCAAACTTGTATTAAAACTTGAAAGTGTTACAAAGCTGAAAGTGAAAGCTGTAAATGACTTAAAACAAACTGAAAAATAAGCTAACTTATTTTAAGATTAAAAACTAACATTAACTAGTTACTGTTATTGGTCAAAGGCTTACAAAAGGCTCTATTTATAGCCGAAGTCTTCATCTCTTGGACTTGCAGCTTGTGTTTCTTTTATGGAGGGGGGCCTTTCAGCCAAGGGTGCTTGTTGGTTGTGAGGGGCGTTCTACAATAAATTCCAGCTTTTATTTCATTTGTGCTTCTTTGGAGTGAAATCCTCAGCCTTCGGAAATGCTTTGGGGACTGGAGAGGGATTGCAAAGCATGGGCTTTTATACAGCTAGGGGGGGAAATAGTAGGGTGGATTGATGAAATGATTTTGGCTAGGGTTCGTAGTGGTTTTGCAGGGAGTGAAGTATGGGTAGCGGACATACAAGTTGTAACTGGGTTTGTCAAGGCGGGAAAGAAGGCTTTTAGGGAAGTAGGCAGTTTTGTCCCCTCAAGTTATATAACTTGAATGCAATCTCTACCCGGTGTGCAATTTTGACCCTTGTCTTTTTATCTTTTGTAATACAACTTGAGGTTTGGCAGTTTTAGCCCCTCAAGTTGTATTTTCTTCATTTGGCTTGACTTTTGACTTTGCCCTTTCCACCTTGATTGGATTTGTGTTGTTTTTTGCTTTTTTTTGTTACTTTTTCTTGAATATTCCTTGCTTGCACAATACACAATGCAACAAAAATACAAATATAAATTGTATTTTTGGTTATGTTTTTAGTCTCATTTAGGGTCCGTTTTTAATGGAAAATGGTATGTGTAATTAAGCACATACCAAAATCCCCCATACTAAGGTATTGCCGTGTCCTCACGCAATGTTATGAAGTAAACACTCAAGAAAACTAAGAATCTCGATCCCCCTCGACTAATTACCTTGAAAAGTAGCAAAGTGTTCGTCAAGGGGAACTAAAGAATCAATAGCTTCGACAAGTCCCGTTTTCACCATTTTTGATATGTACACTAACTATCCCTAATATTTTTGGATTTTTCGTTTTCTTTTCTTAACTGCCTGTTCGACTTCCTTTATTTTATAAACACTGGGATCATAGAATGAGAAGCGTCCATAGAATAATCTACGGACGTCCTGACGGATAAATTCATCGTCCCCGATTTTTCACTAGATCCAAACCAAGCAATTAAACAAGATCATTTGTCAATATAAGTCTAAATGTTGAGCACTCATACTTATGACTTGTGAACTTTCAACTCCCGACATGGATATATGATTTAAATGTGTGTGCTCATTTCGACTCAACCATAGATCAACTTATTTTCATAGTCGTAATTCAAGATGAATCAAGACTCAAAGCAACAACTTATTAGGACCTTGTAACTTGATTTTAAAGAACGAAAATTTTACTGTAGAACTTTTTGCAACATCTCTTCATTTTGTTCATATGTTCTTAAAGCTAAGATTGCGTTGCTAGTATGAAACCTAACTTTGGGCCACACTCCCTAGTAGGATATCACAACCAACGACCGGTGTTCTTTAGATTGAAAACCACCCGTTGTAGCGTATAGAGGGAAATCACATCAACACCTTCTTCCTAATATGGCTAAGGATAGGTGTCTTAGTTTGAACCCTACTAGACCTTGCTTCCCCAGTGAGATATCTCAACACACAAATCCCTAGAAGTAAAAGATGTCTTAGTGTTGAACCCCCACCTCATGGTTAGCAGAGTGGTTATCACGACACATCTTTTACTTGGCTTCCATATACTCAAATGTTGCTTCTTTGCATAATTTTCAATATTCATGCATTTTTGCATTCATATTTCATTCATGCTTCTTTGGATTTTATTCTTTTCAAATTAAACTAAGAACAGAAAAACCGTCGCTTTAAAGAATCAAGTTACAAATTTGAAGCTTTTTCTAAAAACATCGATTGACTTAGTTGAATTTAAAATGAGCACGTTTATGATTATGTGGATTATAAGCTTAATGGAGAAAATGCCCACAAGTTACTCATATAAGTTTTAGAAGAATCTTGCTCAGCACATAAACTTATATTTAACTCTATCACTTCTTGTTCTTCACCTTATTAAAATTCAAAGCAATAGAATTCGTGAAAGCTTAGCCTACAATTGAGGAACTAGCTAGGGCTCAACACGCCCGATCGAGTCAAAAATTATTCTCATTCTACCCATTAGGAGAGTCAAAACTGTGACAAAACACTTATTTTATTTTTGAAAATTTTTAAATTTTTTCATTTTTTTTGGTATTTTTGCAAAAATTTGGTGGTAAAAACGGGATTACATGAAAACAACGGCTGCAGGAAAAATCAAATCGAAGATCCCCCCCATACTAGAACTAAACATCGTCCTCGATGTTTTGAAAGGGGCACCTACGTAAATCTAAGGCCGTTTATTAAGTGTGCCAAAAGATAAAACGTTAGTCGATTAGATTTGGATACTGGATTCCCAAAATGAAGCCTGAGGATCTGTGGAAACTTTGATAACAAATACAAGTATGAGAGTTCTTCACAATCGGCGCGGCAATCCTGGACAATTAACAACACAAACACGAAACACGGGTAATGGAAAAGGCGAGCCTCCACACAACAAGAAAACACTTATTCATTTTTACACAATACTACGATAAGCATGGGGTGCCTCCCACGAAGCGCTTGTTTAAGGTCGCTATGCTTGACCCGTCACCTGAATTTATTGGACATTGGGGAATGTTTGGAGATCCGGGACTACCAATTGTGGTACGTCCCCTCCAAAGTAGTGCTTTAAACGATGACCATTCACTTTGAAGTTTGGCCCGGACTTTTGGGGGATAACTTCGTACGGTGCCCGTTTGGAAAACTTGGAGTTACAGTGGAATGAGTCACTCCAGAGGGTCTTAAGCTTGCCTGAGAAAATCTTTCAATCTGAGTTAAAGAAGGAGGACTCGTTCTCCCGAATTGAAAAACGCGGTTTTTGATCTTGGAGTCATGGATTCTCTTTGTTTTCTCTTTGTAAATTAAAGAGTTCTCATAAGCATGATCACGAAGCTCATTAAGTTCGTTGAGTTGAACTTTCCTGTGATCACCCGCGGTTTTGATATCAAAGTTGGTATGCTTAAGGGCCTAGTAAGCTTTGTGCTCGAGCTCGATTGGAAGATGATTCTTACGTAAACTTAGCTTAGTATGGAGTACATACCCGATGGGGGTTTTGTAGCCTTGTGCGTGAATAAGCCAGGGCGTAATCTAAATTTATCCGACCAAGAGGCACGATTTTCGCCCACGGTCCTTTCAAGAATTCGTTTCAAACCACGATTGGATACCTCAACTTGTCCACTTGTTTGTGGATGATACGCGGTGGAGAGACGATGAGTGACTCCGTATTTAAGCATGACCTTTGCAAATTGGTCATTGCAAAAATGGGTTCCGCGATCACTTATGATTGCACGAGGGGCACCGAATCTGGCGAAGAGAGATTTAACGAAATTTGCAAAAACATACTCGGGGTCATTGGTGGGGAGGTAATTTTGCTTCAAACCCATTTTGATAATAATCAACGGCCTACCGTTAGTATATATTTGTTCCCTCTTGAAGACGGGAACGGCCCCATAAAATCAATGCCCCACATGTCAAAGATTTTGCAAACTTGGATAGAGTTTTGAGGCATCTCATCACGTTGCGAAATTTTGCCTTGACGTTGACAAATGTCACATCGGGTGACAAAGTCGTGGGCATCCTTGTAGATCGTGGGCCAATAGAAACCTGAATTGAAGATCTTTTTAGCGGTGTAATTGGCACCGTAGTGTCCCCCGGTGGGTCCACTGTGGCAAGCTTTGAGGATGTCAAAAGCTTCTTGCCCCGAAACACAACGCCTAATTACTTGGTCTAGCAAGATCTTTGAATAGAAAGGGGTTCATCCCAACAAGTAATGCTTCACGTCTTTGAAGAATTTTCTTTTCTGCTGGGTTGACATCCCTTTGATCATGAAATTTCCCGCATGGTAGTTTGCGATGTCAGCAAACCATGGGGTACTAGCATCAAGAACAACAATCGAACTAAGAGTTTCAAGAGGAAACTTTTCATTTATCTCCTTTGGATCGAGCTCATTCTTGTGAGGATTCTCTAATCGTGATAGATGATCAGCCGCTAGGTTCTCAGCTCCTTTCGTGTCAACTACATCAAAGTCGAACTCTTGAAGGAGCAGAACCCATCGGAGCAATCTCGCCTTAGAATCTTTCTTTGCAAAGAGATACTTGAGGGCGGAATGATCCGTATACACAGTGCATTTGTTCATGACAAGGTAAGATCGGAATTTTTCGAATGCGTACACCACGGCTAACATTTCTTTCTCTGTCGTGGTGTAACGTGATTCTGCCTCATTCATTGTTTTACTTGCATAGTGTATAGGCCTGAAATGTTTCTCATGACGTTGCCCCAAGACTGCACCTAAGGCGAAATCGCTTGCATCGCACATAAGTTCAAATGGTTCATTCCAGTCTGGGGCAATCAGGATTGGAGCCTCGGTTAGATTCTTTTTGAGAGTGTTAAATGCTTCAATACACTCTTTGGAGAAATAAAACAGACGGTGTTCTTTTACAAGGCAAATGGGTATGGGACTGGGCTATTTTTGAGAAATTCTGGATGAATCTTCTATAAAACCCGGCATGCCCAAGAAAACTACGGATACCTTTTACAGTAGTCGGGTGCAGGGAAATTGGCCGGGATAACGTCAATCTTAGCTCGATCGACCTCAATTCCTGATTTGGAGATTTTATGTCCAAGAACAATGTCTTCCTTAACCATGAAATGGCTTTTCTCCTAGTTTAGAGCTAAATTGATGTCTTCACACCGCTTAAGCATCTTTTCCAAATGGGTTAGGCATGCAGAGAAAGAACTTCCAAAAACCAAAAAGTCATCCATAAACACTTCCATCGTTTTTTCGATCATGTCATGGAATATTGCCATCATACATCTCTGGAATGTGCCTGGTGCATTGCAGAAGCCAAAGGGCATGCGGTGGTAGGCAAAGGTTCTGTATGGGCAAGTAAATGTTGTCTTTTCTTGATCATTTGGGTCGATGGGTATTTGAAAATAACCCGGAGAAACCATTGAAAAACAATAGTATTCGTTACCCGCAAGGCCTCATCAGCATTTGGTCCATATGGTAAGTAGGAAAGTGGTCCGATTCGTTGCTTCACAACTTTCGGTAGTCAATGCATACCCGCCATCCCGTAACTAGTCGAGTTGGGATCAACTCATTTTGGTTCATAAATCGAAGAGAAAAAACATTTGTGGTGATTATTATTCTTCTCAACTACGGTAAAACGCACCTTTCTTTGTAACATTTATCAGTGTACCGGGCCCTTACCTAGGGACAATCCTATATAGGGTAAATAATTCCAGCCGTCAAAAGTTTTTCACTTCATTTTTTTATGACATCGTGGATTTTTGGGTTTACCCGTCTCTGATGTTGGACCGCTGGTGTGTAGTCCTCTTCCATTAGAATTTTTTTTTTTTTTTTTTATATATTTTTTTTTGTTGATACAAAATTCTGGGTTAATACCCTTGATATCGGAGAGTTTCCAAGCGATGGCTCGCTTGTGGGACTGCAACACCTTTATGAGAGCGGCTTTCTCCCAGACACTCAAATCTTTAGCAATGATGACTGGTAACTTGTTGTCACCCTCCAAAAATGCATATTCGAGGTGGGGAGGTAAGTCCTTGAGCTCGACCTCGGGAGGTTCATCAATTGATTTCAATCGGTTTAGGCATCATAAAATCTTAAGTTCTTTTCTAACTCAGGAAAATAATTTGCATGGTTGGGAAGTGGTGATAGGGCTCACTATTTAGGATAGCTTCAAGAAGAAGAATGTCCTTCTCGGGATCACATTCGGCATCATCAATTCCTGACTTATACGAAGTATCAGAAAGTTCAGCCTCGATTTCTTCAAGAATGAAATCACTACCCTCGAATGGAGTGAGGGTGGGAGAAGTGGTATCAACAATCGGTTCAAAGGAAAGGAGTGGAATTTCCATTTGCTAATACTTCCGAGAATCCTAAAACCTCTTGAGAATATTCCTCACAAGCTATATCAATAAAGTCGACCTTGTTAACTGATTCTATGGCATTGTAGGAGAATTTTTTCGTATCACCTACTTTGAAAGTCACGGATTGGTCATCATGTCTTAAGGTCATCTTTTCACCGTGTACATCAATCAAGGCTCTTGCCGTACTTAAAAAATGACTTCCTAAAATCAACGGACTTCTAGGGTCGGCATTATAGTCAGCTACACAAAATTCAAGCTAGAAAATAGAAGGTTCCATACCTCACAAAAACATCTTCGTGCTATGCCGATGGGAGTGGAGATCGATCGGGAGGGGGTCGGCGTAACTCGAGTATCATCCTATTTTTGTCAGTCTTGGACGATGACTGCTTTACAAAAGACGGGAGAGTCGGCATATATAGATGCTTGCACCGAGATCGGTCCCAGTCCATAGCATTCCTCCAACTCTGGAGCAATCACTACGGTACAGAAATCAACTGCGGGTCTCCTACAAATTTCCTTTTCTCGGGAAATGTCTTTAGGATAATGCGAGCAATATGTTCATTAACCGGTTGTTTTGGAGTGTATTCCCAAGATCTGTCAATCTGTGTTCATAGACCCTTTTCTGAACATTGTGCACCGGAACAAACTAGCAGTTGTAGGAGAGGACGCAGCCGAGAAGAGCTCGCTGCACAAAGTGTAGATGTCCGAAAATTTCAATGAATTTCGACTAGCTAAAATACATCCCGATTGAGATCGTGTGCTGCTTTTCACACTCTATATCATATACCCTAGATGGGATAGTTTCAGAGCTCAGCAGACGAGCCCACCACACAACGGGGGTCTGAGGAGGAAAAGAGAGAGATCTCAATCTCCTCTAGCTAGTGTGTAAGCGGAGCAGAGTGTAGAGAGATCTCTCACGAGTAAAAGGTCTCTCCCTATATATAATCATATGAATCTTCTGCGAAGAATGCCAGTAAACTCCTCTATTCTCTATCTACGGATCTCTCGCGATGCTCTCCTACACATGCCTAACACACACAAGCACCAATGAAGTATTCAATAAAGCGAGAGAGTGAACAAACAGAGACAAGATCTTTGGACATAACCAAAACACACGTAATGAAATTGCTCTCGCTCATCCGAGAGAGCGCGCATTTCCGAGAAATTAGGAGACCCGAGTAATTCTGAACCGGTGATTTTCAGAGTGGATGAATGCTTGGCCCGGCCGTCTCGGTGCAAGCATCATCTAAATGCCGCTCTCCGTTTTTGAAAAGCTTCATCTCCAAAGACTGCCCAAAACTAGGAGGATACTTCGATTAGCCGACCGATCGATCTCCACTCCATCGGCATAGCCGAAATATGTTTTTGTGAAGGTTTAACCTTCTATATTCCTAGCTGATTTGTGGTAGTTGGACTATAATGCCGACCCTAAGTCCCTTGATTTTAGGAAGACATTTTTAAGAACGGCAAGAGCTGCTTGATGTACACGGTGAAAAGATGACCTTAAGACATGATGACCAATCCGTGACTTTCAAAGTAGGTGATACGAAAAAAATTCTCCTACAATGCCATAGAATCAGTTAACAAGGTCGACTTTATTGATATAGCTTGTAGAATATTCTCAAGAGTTTTAGATCTCGAAGAATTAACAAATGGAAATTCCACTCCTTACTTTGAACCGATTGTTGATACCACTTCTCCCACCTCACTCATTCGAGGGTAGTGATTTTCCAATTTGAAGAAATCGAGGCTGAACTTTCTGATACTTCGTATAAGTCAGGAATTGATGATGCCGAATGTGATCCCGAGAAGGACATTCTTCTTCTTGAAGCTATCCTAAATAGTGAGCCCTTATCACCACTTCCCAACCATGCAAATTATTTTCCTGAGGTTAGAAAAGAACTTAAGATTATGAAGCCAAAACCGGATGAACGTCAATTGAAGAACCTTCTCGAGGTCGGAGCTCAAGGACTTACCTCCCCACCTCGAATATGCATTTTTGGAGGGTGACAACAAGTTACCAGTCATCATTGCTAAAGATTTGAGTGTCTGGGAGAAAGCCGCTCTCATAAAGGTGTTGCAGTCCCACAAGCGAGCCATCGCTTGGAAACTCTCCGATATCAAGGGTATTAACCCGGAATTTTGTACTCACAAAATTCTAATGGAAGAGGACTACACACCAGCTTACCAACATCAGAGACGGTAAAACCCAAAAATCCACGATGACATAAAAAAAAGAAGTGAAAAACATCTTGACGCTGGATTAATATACCCTATCTCCGGATAGTCCCTAGGTAAGCCAGTTACACTGTGTACCAAAAAAAAGTGTTTTACCGTATTGAGAATAACAAAATGAGTTGACCCAACTCGAATTATTTACGAGGATGGCGGTATGCATTGACTACCGAAGTTGAGAATGAACCACCCGAAAAGACCACTTTCCACTTACCATTCATGGACCAAATGCTCGAGAGCTTGCGAAACGAATACTATTCGTTTTCTCAATGGTTTCTCAGTATTTTCAAATTTACCCATCGACAAAAGATCAGGAAAAGACAACATTTACTTGCCCTACGGAACCTTTGCCTACCGCCGTCATGCCCTTTGGCCTCTGCAATGACCAGGCACATTCTAAGATTATGATGCAATCTTCCACGACATGATCGAAAAAACGATGGAATGTTTAGGATGACTTTTCGTTTTTGGAAGTTCTTTCTCTACATGCCTAATCAATTTGGAAAAGATGCTTAAGCGGTCTGTGAAACACAATTTTAGCTCTAAACTGGAGAGAATACAAAGCCATTTCATGGTTAAGGAAGGCATTGTTCTTGGACATAAAATCTCCAAGTCAGGAATTGAGGTCGATCGAGCTAAGATTGACGTTATCGCCAAGCTCCCTCACCCGACTACTGTAAAAGGTGTCCGTAGTTTTCTTGGGCATGCCGGGTTTTATAGAAGATTCATCCAGAATTTCCCAAAAAAAGCCCTCCCTTGACCCATTTGCATTGAAAAGAGACTCCGTTTATTTCTCCAAAGAGTTATTGAAGCTTTTAACACTCTCAGAAAGAATCTAACCGAGCTCCAATCCTGATTGCCCAGACTGGATGAACCATTTTAACTTATGTGCTATCAAGCGATTCGCCTAGGTGCAGTCCCTTGTCAACGTCATGAAAACATTTCAGGCCTATACACTATGCAAGTAAAACAATGGAATGAGGCGAATCACGTTACACCACGACAGAGAAAGAATGTCTACCTTAGTTACGCATTCGAAAAATTCCGATCTTAGCCTTGTCATGAACAAAAGCACTGTGTAATACGGATCATTCCGCCCTCAAGAATCTCTTTACTAAGAAAGATTCTACGGCGAGATTGATCCGATGGGTTCTCTCCTTCAAGAGTTTGACTTGATTAGTTGACACAAAGGAGCTGAGTACCTAGCGGCGGATCATCTACACGATTAAGAAACCGCACAAGAATGATCTCGATCAAGGAGATAAATGAAGAAGTTTCCTCTTGAAACTCTTAGTTCATTGCTGTTTCTTGATGCTAGTACCCCATGGTTTTGCTGACATCGCACCATGCGGGAAATTTCATGATCAAAGGGATGTCAACCCAGCAGAAAAGAAAATTCTTCAAAGACGTGAAGCATTACTTTTGGGATGACCCCTTTCTATTCAAGATCTGTGCTGACCAAGTAATTAGGCGTTGTGTTTCGGGGCAAGAAGCTTTTGACATCCTTAAAGCTTGCCACAGTGGACCCACCGGGGGACACTACGGTGCCAATTACACCGCTAAAAAGATCTTCGATTCAGGTTTCTATTGGCCCACGATCTACAAGGATGCCCACGACTTTGTCACGAGTTGGTTAAAAACTGCGACTCGTGCCAGTGTCAAGGAAAAATTTCACAACGTGATGAGATGCCTCAAAATTCCATCTAAGTTTGTGAAATCTTTGATGTTTGGGGCATTGACTTCATGGGGCAGTTCCCGTCTTTAAGAGGGAACAAATATATATCAAAATGGGTTGAAGCAAAAGCGCTCCCCTCCAACGACTCCTGAGTTGTTTGCAAATTCCTTAAATCTCTCTTCGCCAGATTCGGTGCCCCTCGTGCAATCATAAGTGATCGCGAAACCCATTTTTGCAATGACCAGTTTGCAAAGGTCATGCTCAAATATGGAGTCACTCATCGTCTCTCCACCGTGTATCACCCACAAACAAGTGGGCAAGTTGAGGTATCCAATCGTGGCTTGAAAAGAATTATTGAAAGGACCATAGGCGAAAATCGTGCCTCTTGGTCGAATAAACTAGATAACGCACTTTGGGCCTTCCGCACAGCTTACAAAACACCCATCGGGTGTACTCCATATAATCTAGTATACGGAAAGGCATGTCATCTACCGATTGAGCTTGAGCACAAAGCCTACTGGGCCTTGGAGCATGCAAACTTTGACCTAGTGACCACGGGCGATCACTGGAAGGTTCAACTCAATGAGCTAAATGAACTTCGTGATCATGCCTATGAAAACTCTTTAATCTATAAACAGAAAACAAAGAGAATCCATGACTCCAAGATCAAAAACCGTGTTTTTAACGTCGGTGATCGAGTCCTCCTCTTTAACTCTAGATTGAAGATTTTCTTAGGCAAGCTTAAGACCCGTTGGAGTGGACCATTCACCGTAACCCAAGTCTTTCCATATGGCACTGTCGAGTTATCCCAAAACTCCGGGCCAAATTTCAAAGTGAATGGGTCGCGTTTTAAAGCTACTTTTAGAGGGGACGTACCACAATTGGTAGTCCCGGATCTCCAAACCTTCCCCAATGTCCAATAAATTCAGGTGACGGGTCAAGCATAGCGACCTTAAACAAGCGCTTCGTGGGAGGCACCCCATGCTTATCGTAGTATTATGTAGAAATGAATAAGTGTTTTCTTGTTGTGTGGAGGCTCGCCTCTTCCATTACCCGTGTTTCGTGTTTGTATTGTTAATTGTCCAGGATTGCCAGGATTGTGAAGACTCTCGTGCTTGTATTTTTATCAAGAGTTTCACATCTCAGCTTTATTTAGGATTAATATCCGAATCTAATTCGCCTACCGTTTTATTTCTTTTTTGCACACTTCATAAACGGCCTTAGATTTACGTTAGGTGCCCCTTTCAAAACATCGAGGACGATGTTTAGTTCTAGGTTATGGGGGGGGGGGATCGATTTGATTTTTGCCTTCAATGCACGCCGGTTGTTATCATGTAATCCGTTTTTACACTAAATTTTTTGCAAAGTACAAAAAAAATGAAAAATTTTAAAATTTTCAAAAATAAATTAAGTGTTTTGTCACAGTTTCGACTTTCTAATGGGTTAGAATGAGAATAATTCATTTTGACTCGATATTCGGGCGTGTTGGCCCTTAGCTAGTTCCTCAATTGTTAGGCTAAGCTTTCACGGAATTCTATTGCTTATAATTTTAATAAGGTGAAGAACAAGAATGATAGAGTTTTCTATAAGTTTATGTGCTGAGCACAAGATTCTTCTAAAGCTTAAATGCGTAACTTGTGGCTTTTTCTCCCACTAAGGCTTGTAATCCACTAATCATACGTGCTCATTTCCATTCAACTAAGGTCAATGAATGTTTTTTTTGAAAAAAGCTTCAAATATTTGTAACTTGATTCTTTAAAACTGAGGGTTTCTCTGCTTCTTTGTAAATTTGGGAAGTTAAAATGCCAAAGAAGCATGAAATGAATATGAATGCAATAATGCATGACTTATTGTAATTACGCCAATGAAGCATGCATTTGATTATATGGAGCAAGTAAAAGATGTGTCGTGATATCCCACTCCGCTAACCACGAGGTGGGGGTTCAAACTAAGACATCTTTAGGGATTTAGTGTGTTGTGATATCTCACCTGGAAGCGAGGTCTAGGTGAGGGTTCAAACTAAGGCACCTATCCTTAGCCATATTAGGAATAAGGTGTTGATGTGATTTCCCACTACGCTAGCAACGAGGTGGGTTTTCAAACTAAGAACACCGGTCGTTGGTTGTGATATCCTACTGGGGAGCGAGGCCTAGGTAGGTGTTCAAACTAAGCAACGCATTCCTAGCTTTAAGAACTTATGAGAATGATAATGAAGATGTTGCAAAAAGTTCTACAGTTTAAAATTTTGTTCTTTAAAATCAAGTTACAAGGGCCTAATAAGTTGTTGCTTTGAGTCTTGATTCATCTTGAATTATGACTATGGAAATAAGTTGATCTATGGTTGAGTTGATATTGAGTACACACATTTTAAATTCATATATCATGTTGGAGTTAAAAGTTCCAAGTTCAATAAGTTCATGATGTGCTTTCAAAATTTAGACTATATTGAACCAAACATGATCTTGTTTAAGTGCTTGGTTTGAATCTAGTGAAAAATCGGGGCCGCTGAATTTATCGTATGACATCCTAGATTATTCTCTATGGACGCTTCTCATTTCTATGATCCAGTGTTATAAAATAAACGGAAGTCATAACAGTAGTTAAGAAAAGAACGGAAAATCCAAAAAAATAAATTTTAGGATAGTTAGTGTACATTAAAAAAATGGTTGAAAACAGGACTTGTCGAGCTTTTGATTCTTTAAGTTCTCCTTGCACAAACACTTTGCTACTTTTTGAGGTAATTAGTCGAGGGGGGGGGGGGGCGAAGATTCTTAGTTTTCCATGAGTGTTTTACTTCATAACATTGCCGTGAGGACACGGGCAATACCTTATATGGGATTTTGGGTATGTGACCTTAATTACACTACTTTCCATTTAAAGCGGACATAAATGACTAAAAACATTACAAAAATACATTGTACTTTGTTTGTTTTGCTTTTGCTATTGTGCTAGGGATACGGGATATTCAAGAAAGAAACAAAAAAAGAAAGCCAAAAAAACAAAACCAAGCACGACTGAAAAAGGACAACGTCTTAATGTTCATCCAATACAACGTGAGGGACTATTAATTGGCCTAAACCTCAAGTTTGTATTACTAAATAACCAAGGACAAGGGTCAAAGTCTGCAAACCGGGCAGAGGTTTACATTTCAAGTTATATAATGAGGGGACAAAACTGATCATTTAACTTACCCATAAAGCCATTTTCCTGGCCCAACAAAAACCCAGGTACAACTTGGGTGTCCTCCCATACTTCTCCCTACAAACCACGCGACACCTAGCCAAATCTTTCAACACTCCCCCTACTATTTCCCCCCAGTTTGGATTAAAGGCCATCGTTGCAATTCCCTTCACCTTTCCCAAGTATCTTCAATGGCTGAGATAGGACTCAAGAATCACCAAATGAAATTGAAGGTGGGTGGGGATTCGCTTTAGAATTACTACCACAAGCACACTTGGTTTTTGCTCTCACAAAAGAAGCACAAGCTGCAAGTCCAAGAGATGAAGACTTCGGCTATATATAAGAGCTTTTTGTAAACCTTTTTGGTGAGTAGTTTTTAATAATTATTCAGTTTTAATCTTAGCTTAACTTTTAGTCATTTACAGCTTTTTCTTTCAGCTTTGTATACTCTTCAAGTTTTAATTGCAAATTTGAGGTTTAGAGGTTATTTACAATTCCAGTTATAAAATTTCTTCATTGTCTTATTTTGATGTTCAAAAAGCCATCAGACAGCTGATTAATGAAGTGCTTTAATTAGTAAATTTAAAAAAAAGTTAAGTAGTTAAGAGAAAATTACAAAAATCACTCTCAAATATACCACAGCTTACTTTATGGATGGATAAGCCAGTTATTGGGTGGCTTATGGACTCTCACTAGCTTGTTTTATACAAGCTAGAGCTTGTAGATTCTTTGTTTGACCCTGTTTTGAGCAAGGGTTTTGTAAGTTTCTCTCTTTTTCTTACATTTCTTATTCACTGCAGAAGTGCTTATTTATTACTTATATTTGCTTATGTATGCTTTATTATGATGTCTAGTGCTTATCTTGCTTAGTTGTTAGTTTAAAAAGTAGTTTGTATCATTTTTTTATTAGCACTGTTAGTTCATTTGATAAAATTGTTGGTTTTGAGTTAATGCTGCTAGACTAATTAAGCTTATTTAAGTGCTCATTCTTGATTGAAGTCTGCTTATAAATGTCTTATTCTGTCATTTGATAATCTGTTTTAAATAATTTAGGATCTAATCAGCTTAAAATAAAAAGAAGAATGATTTTTAAGGGATATTTTCAATTAGCAGTACTAACCTGAAGTTAGTACTGCTAGTTCATTTTTGGAATTTTTAAACCTAGCAGTACTAATTTAAACCTAGCAGTACTAACTCCAAGTTAGTACTGTTAGTTAGACTGTTAGTGCTGGTGGTTCATTTTAGCTTATCAGCTTATTATTCCTGCTTATTTAAGATTTCCTTAGCTTTTTAGAGTAGATTAAACCATTTTCCTTTACTGTCTTTAGGGGTAAGCTTATTTAAGCTTATTTTCCTTTTCAAAGTATTTTCAATAGTGTATCAGTTTGTAGTTTTTTAGCTTATTTGCTATTTTAGTTTAATCTAGTTGCTTATTCTTAAGCCTGAATGCTTATTAGGGGTAGTTAATTATCTGTTTTAGCTTATTTGCTTATTTCTCGTTTCATTGTGTTTGTTTAAGCTAGCAGTACTAACTTTTAACTAACAGTACTAACTTATAACTAGCAGTACTAACTTCAAGTTAGTACTGTTAGTTAATTCTGGTAGTACTGTTGTTAGTACTGCTGAGTTTGTCCTGCTTATTTAGCTTAATTGCTTTTTAAATTTGCTTATTTAGAGTTGGTTTAGCTTATTTGGTTTGTCTTAAGCTTGTTTGAGTTTATTTGTATCTTAGTGTAAAAGTTTTAAGTGTTTTTACGATTTCTAGCTTTTATGTTTGTTCTAGCCTATTTTTCTTGCTTATCTTTGTGCGTATTTACCTATTAGGTTTAGTTCCCAATCATAATCACATCCTTGTCATTTTCAAACATCAATCATCTATCGTCTTTCGATTTTCCATCTCTAGCCTCGTTGGGACATAACGACCCGGAGATACTCTATACTACTTCCGGTTTTCATTGCTCTCGCGTGATTTCGTCCCTTGTTGTGTATTTATACATGTTTGTATTTGATTACATATTTAAGGGGTGAGTTCGCGCAATATGTTATCATTGTGCTCGTGAATGACTGTACTAAATTCCTCATCGACTTCGTTATATGTATCTTTGTAATTCTTGGTAGGTGTTCTAAAGACAATAGACAATTTTTTATCTATCTGGTTTTTCACATAAAACACTTGTCGTGCTTGTGAGGTTAATATGAACAGATCATCCTTGTGGCCTAAACTATTTAGGACTCATACAATGGTATAACCAGATTAGGATCGTGGTTGACCCACCAGCTTTTGTGGATTAACCCAAATACATATTAAAGAGGAATTTGCATGAAACGGTATCTAGTACATATCTCTAGTAAAAACCCTATAATAAAATGCTTTTCTTTGGTTGCAACTTCTTTGGATATGTGAAGAGATTCTACTGCTCACATAACCTATGTTCTGGTTACATGCCATCATTACTTTTCGTACGAAATGTATACCCATTGATGTTATATGCCTTGTATTTCACTATGGTGGCGCGTGGCCCATATGATATCCACCTTACAGTTTCCGATACACTATCTCTGGATATCGCTAACTCTCTTTCAACCTGAATTTCATTACAAGTATATATTACCTTTAAATTGCAGGAACAACTAACAAACAATTAAAGAATAGGAGTGTTTGGGATAATGAAATGGTGTGTTGGTGGACCTTTATCTAATGTCATATACAGGAGGAACACTTCATATTTTGTCTCAACTCACTTCTATTTAGCAACATAACAAACAATTATAAAAACATGACGAGTTAATTACTCTTCGGCGTTAACCACTTAGCAAAAGATTTATTGTGCTCATTCTCCAGCAATGCTATTCGTTTACCCGGGTTTTTTGTTTTCAAAACTTGCTTGTGTCGCCTGAAACCAAACAATGTCTTTGATTATTATATTTGATAGAATATTTTAAGCAACGAAATAGACATGTGTTAGTAATACTTATTCGATATACGGTACAATTTCATCTGTATTCTGTATTACATACAAATGTGCTTTCTAAAAGACTTCCCCAGAAACTTCACTTGATTTGCCGGCCGATAATGGCTTTCCGTCCTCATTTTCATTGGTTACATGTTTATCAGGTGGGATACCAATAGTTTTCCTGGTTTTATGATATTCGCTAAAAACTCTATTATTTCTTCCGCGATAGTCTCCTCAGCAATGCATCCCTCTGGTCTAGGTGCACAGTCAAGGGATACATCCACCGAAAGCATATGGGACCACATAATTTTACCTCTCTAGTTAGGTGCACAGTCAAGTGTATCATAATATCAAAAAATGATGGAGGAAAGAACTTCTCGAGTAGGCACAGTGTCACAACAAGTTCAAATTGCATCTTATCTAGTTCTTGCAAGCTGATTTCTTTCCTACATATAAATTTAAAGAAAAAAGCAAAACCTGTAATAGATATCGTGTAGGTGGGTGCTATGATTGAACGTTATAGCAATGGGCAAAAACTCTTTGCATTAGATGTGTTAGTCATCGCGTTAAGGCTCCAATGAGCTTCCTATCCTTTAGGCTGACCAAACTAGAGAAATTTGAACAATAGCCTTGTGGTACCCTGATGTTGGATAACGTTTCACAAAAGATGTCTTTTTCAGCATTCGTTAATGTGTAACCTGCTAGAGGTAGTGTTGTTTTGTCTTCTTCTTGCCTAGCAAACAACTCTGGTTTTATCCCCAACTCTGCCAGATCCAATCGAGCATTCATTCCATCTTTTTGTCTTCCAGGACATTTAGCAAAGTTCCGACTAGACTCTCACAAACATTCTTTTCTACATGCATGAAGTCAATACAATGTGGAACAGAATTATGCCTCCAATACCTTAGCTTTCGATACCAAATGTTGAATTTCTTCCAATATGCTTCATTTACTTGGTTTGAACTACCCTCATCTTCTGTTGTTTTCCTTTTCTGCTTTTGAATCTTCCCACCTCTGCCTCTCGTATCTTCTTGGTTTTCTGAGGTCTTATTGTTTGTTCGTTTTCCTTTTCCCCACTTATTTTCAATATGTTGTACCTCGTTGTATATTTGTTCCCCGGTCAATGGATTTGGAGCAAGCTAAAATTCTTGTTGTCCATTAAACGCCTTCTTTTGCCTTCTGAACGGATGGTTGTATGGTAGATATCGTCTGTGTCCAGCATAACTTTGCTTGGATGAGGCAGAAAGTCTAACACAATGTGTATCTTTCCCACATACTACACAACCTTTGAATCCACTGTATGGGCAGCCACATAATGTACCAAGTGCAGGGTAATCGTTTATCGTCCATAACACAACGGCACGCAGATTAAAGTTTTCTTTTGTGGAAGCATCATATGTATCAACCCCTGTCTCGAATAAGGTATGCAGATCATCAACCAACGGTTCTAAAAAAACATCGATATCATTTCTTGGGTATCCCGATATTAATACCGAAAGCATGATAAACTTTCTTTTCATACACAACCATGGAGGAAGGTTGTATATTATGGGATCGAATTAAATAATGGCCATACCCTGTCGATGCCTAGATCCTGAGTTCAGTTGACGTCAACCCCATCAGCCGATATTCCTAGCCGTAGATTTCTCAGATCTTTAGCAATTTTGGGGAATTTTTCATCTATGGTACGCCATGCCTGTGAATCTGCGGGGTGACGTAAAACACCATCTGTTATCCTCCTTGTTGTGTGCCATCTTAGATCTTCGTAATACTTTTAACTTAAAGAGGTCATTGTAGTCTTGGCTATAAATTGGACAGTACCACATGACCCTTTGGCCGGAATCGTTTTCGTTACACTTTATGTTGTCTTATTATCCACCTTCCAATCTTGATATCACAAGTTGGCCAAACAGTCAATCCTTGTTTATCCCCCCCATTCAGTAAAGAAGGCCAATTGTTGCTACATTTTTTTACATGTATCTTTTTCTAAATCCTGATCCCATCATTCTCATTAGTTTTTTGTGCTCTGATAAGTTTTTCAACATTTGTTCCCAGCACGTACATCTTTTTAACAATTCCTAGTTGTTCAGTACAAGAACGTATCAGAAGCTCCATACTTACCTTTCAAGTTGAGTAGTTTACTGTGCGGACAACTTTGTGAAGTCAGGACATCCTTTGTAAAGTGGCTTCTCCGCGTCTAATAATAGTTCTTGAAACTTGGCAAGGTCATCCTCATCAAAACTTTCTTTTGTAGCATTAACCATTTCTACTGTTGCTGGGCCATCTGTTGGAATTTCTGAACCAAAATCCATGTCAAAATCCGTGTCGTCAACAAACTCTGTTGTAGCATTAACAGGTATTTGGGCAGTTGTTGCTTGCTCATCCTTTTCTCCATGTTTATCCCATTTTGTGTAGCTTAGATCAATCCCGTATTTGAATAAATGGAACTGCACTTCCTCCACTTTATGCTCTATGTGGTTTAAACATGTGGTACATGGACATGGCATCATAAGCTGTTGTTTATTACCTCGTGGGTCGATGTTCCTCATCTTCTGCAAGTTGTGTACTGCATACTTAATAAACGCTTCTACTCCATCAATATATTGTTTCTTGGTCCTACTAGTTCTCATCCAAGACTTGTCCATGCTATTGTTGAGGTCAAATGGTAACGTATATATCCTACAAGTCACAAATTAAACCAATATAAGCATTAAAGTGTTTGTGTAAAATTACAATGGACAGTGGGCAGTGTAGTGGTACTTAAAATTCCTTTTGATCACAATGACTATGTCAAATCAACCCATTAACCCAAACAGTGCCTTATTTCTAGTTGCAACCTCACAAAAAATGATACTCATGTTCCATGTTGGAAGCTTATATGGTATTTATTGTGTAAGTGTTTTCCACTATTGATTATCAGAACTACTACCTGATATACAACACATATGCTTTTCTATTATGTTGTTTGTCTCATTATTCTAAAAATGACCAAAGTATACACAACCAAACAAGATACCACTGAATGTATAACAAATAAAATTGACAATAAAAAGTAAGCATAAGTTAACATTACCACATAATGATTTCCTAATTAAAAAAGTACCCAATTTAGATCTAGATGAACCTCCCTCCGTTGTTGATGGTCGGACCGGCGACTGGTGGATGGTGACTGGTGGCTGTGATTGGTGACTTATGAATGGTGGATGGTGACTGGTGGCTGTGACGTGACTGGTGAATGGTGGATGGTAGCTGGTGGTTGTGATTGGTGACTGGTGATTGGTAAGAAATGTGAGAAACTTGGGTGGAAATGGAGATGGGTGGAGCGAGAATTTGAAATTTACTAAAAAAAATATAGGGGCGTTTTAAAATTTTTGGGGAAGGAAATACTTTTAAATTATGGGGGGCTTTTAAAAAATTTTGGGGAGGGAAATACCAAAAATTTTGGGGAGGGATATACCAAAAAGGAAGCCATAGGTGTAACATCCGAGAATTTTCGAATTTAGAATGACGATTTCAATCTTTGACTTTTAGGGTCTGGCTTGACTTATAAGAACGATCATCTAAATCACGTTTTCACGACTCGGACTCTAAAGCAATTTGATGTGAAATGATATTCCTGACAACTTTTTAGTTTTGACTGAAACCCGAAAACAGTCAGAAGGTGACTGAAATGCCCTCACAAGATTTTAGAATCAAGAACGAGTACCGGCATAAAAATAATTAAATTACATTTAATTATCACGTTTTATTAAATAAGAATATTTAATAAATTATTTAACATTTTATTCAATGACGTTTGTTGAAGACACAAATATTCGAGTAAAATGATCATTTTACGGACAAGTTTATCGAAAATATACAAAATAAATAATAAACGTTTTAAATAAATTTTATAAAACGTTTACGAAAATTAGTCGAGTGAATACTCATTTTTATCAGAAAAATGATTTAGAAAACAACGGCGCAAGTTTCGCGCGTTGAATCATTTGTTAAGTCGTCCAAACGAGTCCCGAACCAATAATTAACAAAAGTTACACGTTAGGTCCCTGTGGTAATATTTACAACTTTTACCCTACACTATAAAGGACTTGCCACATTTTCTTATAACTTTTTAATACATATATAAAAGATACATAACATCTTTTATTTCATTTTCATTCCATTTGATAAAAAAAATGTATAAACACACACTCCATCTCTCTCTTTCTCATTATCCGGCAGCCCCCTCCCCCGCCGGCCACCACCACCACGTCGCCGCCGGAAAACTTTTTCGGCGGACTTTTCCGGCGAATACCAAAAATAATCCTCGTTAACCGATCTATCCGACCCACTAGGTCACTCGCCTCCACGCGCTTCCCCCCCCCTCGGCTGTCTCAGCCGCGTCACCACCATCCCACCACCACGCACACCAGCATCTCATCCGCACCACCATTGGGGTGCGTTTGTTTTTGTTATTTTTTTAACAGAAAAAGGATGCGTTTGGTTTGTCTCGAAAGCACCGCAGGGTGCGTTTGGTGGTACTTAACCACCACAAGGGGTGTTTTGTTTCGGCTGTAAACCACCACAAAAGGGTGCGTTTGGTCCCGGTGGTTTATCACCAACGAGGGTGAGTTGGGTTTTCACCCAAGACAGGTGCGTTTGGTTGTTAAACCACCCGAAAAGGGTGCGTTTGTTGTGGGTTTAGGGAAGCAGCTAGGGGTGTTTGTTTTATGGTTTTGCTGCACGAGGGGTGCGTTTGCTGTTGTTTTAGCCAAACAAGGCGCGTGTGGTTTAGCAGGTTCACAGGTAGGCTGCGTTTGGTTGTAATAAGTACCCACGAGGGTGCGTTGGGATCCAAACAGCACGTAGGTGCGTTTGGTTTTTATGTCAGCCACCAAGGGTGCATTTTGGTTTCCTCGAAGCATCCAATGGTGCGTTTTGTTTAGGTTATAGCAGCAGTGGGTGTGTTTGTTCAGGTTAGTAATCGAAAGGGGTGCGTTCGGTTGGGCTTAACAACAATAAGGGTGGGTTCGGTTTGGGTATAACAGCCGAAGGGCTGCGTTTGGTTGTCTCGCACCTCGAGGGTGCGTATGGTTCGCGGGTCAGCAGCTAGGCTGCGTTTGTCAACAGCACAGTAGTCGGGCTATTCCTTTTTCTTGTGTGGTTTTTATTTAGATACAGAAAGGGCTGCTTCTTGGGGTTTGTGAGACAGCCACCAGGAGGTGTTTGTGGTCACTGTTTAGTGCCTAATCAGGGTGTGTTTGGTTGCTGTTTTAACAAGGCCGAAAGAAGGGTGCTAATATACAAAAGGGCGTGTTTTGTTTCGTCAGCCACAAGACCCACAAGGGTTCGTGGGGCTGGTGTCGGTCAAACCACCGCAAAGGGTCCTCTTTATTGCGTTAGTTTTGTTTTTAGAAACGAGCGGTGTGTTGTGGTTTTTAACGGCAGCTAGGGGTTTGTTTGTTTGGCTGTCACACAGCTGGGATACGTTTGGTTTCGTGATTTATCACCACACGAGGTGCGTCGGGTTTGGGTTTCGGTCGTCAGCGCAAAGGGTCCTGTTCGGTCGGGTGTGGGTTAAACTACCGACGAGAGGGTGTCGGGTTAGGCTGTGGGCAGCGGGGGGGGACAGCCGGCGGCGTCGGGTTATTTGTTCGGGTATTGGTTGACAAGGAATGGTGCGTTGGTTATTGTGGACCCGAAAGGGTGCGGTTTGATTGTCGTGTTGACACGAAAGGGTGCGTTTAATTTAAAAGTATTCGATTATTTCGTTTATATTATAGATAAAATATATATGTGATGAAATCTGTTTAAACTTGCGTCGTCTAAGTAAAATATGTATTAATATTAAAACGGGATTGATATTAAGCTATAAGCCATGAGAGACACATTTTAGATAAGTTTTTGAGGTAAAAACGGACTTTGGCGCGTTTTTGTAACGGTACATTGTGAGCAGAAAACGGAACAGGGGATTCGGGATTCGAGATTTGAAAAGTCAGACTTTAGTTTACAAAATATAACAAATTATATTTTGACGGACGTTTTGATATAAAACGGGACTTTTAACTCCCAATAACGAAGAAACTGGAGTGAAATCGGAATATACACTTTAATAGAAAAATATGTTATTTTTAATATATTAAATTCTGGAAGATCTATTAATTAAACGATTTGAGCACTTTCGAGCCGTTTCAGCTTTCCGGCGAAAACTCGAAAGTTGTGTCGTTAATGAATTTTACTTTTGCTGCGAGGATTGTCTGCTTTAAAAGTTAAGATATAGCGGGTCAAAACTAAAGGTCGGTTAATATATTATTTCAATTAATAGTTTTAAGATCATTATTCGGCTCTAAAAACGGAAGGTCTAAAAATTCAGTAAACTTTCTTTAACTAAAGGATAGTTATTATGGACGGAAATAGTATATTATATAAAATATACTAAGGATTAAGTTTTTAAAGTACGCGCAAGTGGATTTTCATCACATGGTATATATCGTATGTATACATATAAAAAATTATGTTATGATTTCGTCGTTACGATGTACGCTCGTTCGATCGTATATAAAATACGTGTATTATAATAGAGCGACATAATTATAGGTCGTGGCCGAGATCGTTGCAGATTCGGTTGTGATTTATTTGGATTATTTGATCGTGGTCTTTGATCAAGGTGAGTTTATAGCTCCCCTGTTTTTACTCGTTTTACATATATTTGGGGTGAGAACATGCTTGTTTGCAAATGCATTTACATGGTTGATTACAAATTGGTTTACATACTTATTTGCATAGCTCGCTATGAGATACATTATTTGACTTCATTTTTGGTCACAAATACATACTTTACATTTGAAATGATTACGGATTAGCTTAGGCGGATTGAACTGATAACAACAAAATTACTGCCCGGGTGTTCTTGGAGGGGACACCGGTAACGGGAGTACATATTTTTACTTTACTGCCCGGGTGTTCTTGTGAAGGGGAACGGTGGTAACGGGAGGGGATCACAATATTTTTAAATCACTGCCCGGGTGTTCTTGGAGGGGACACCTGTGATGGGTACATACAAGTCTACGTCACAGCGTCATGAACTGTAAATCACTTGGAGGGTGAGCACGAATGTTATGAAATAGATCTATTCGGGATTGACAACCCCCGTTCGGGTGACTAGCTATCACTGGGAACGAACGTTATAACATGTCGGATCACGTTGGGACTACAGGCCCCCCAACAAATTCACATGAATTATTACTGTTATATTGGTGCATCGGTTTCATGAACTTATAGTAATCGAAATCATTGTTTTATACTCACATGAATATTTACTATGCCTTGAATAAAGTGGCAATACATACTTGAAACATTTTGGTGACATTAAATTGGTCATGCATTCTTTATAAATCTTTGGGATAAGATTGGTACTTTTGGTGACATAAAATGTGTGTGCTATTCTTTATAAATCTTTTGGGATTTTTACATGGTTATGGATGGATACAGTGGACAAATCATTCAGTTGAATCTTACATTATTTAAACTTAATCTATGAACTCACAACTTTAATGTTGACACTTTTAAGCATGTTTTTCTCAGGTGAATTAGATGCTTGGATTATTTGATGTGCATTGGAGTCTTTACATTCAAGTTTTTCATGGTGATGCAATTATGGGACAACTATTATTTTGGTTTCAGAAAATCAACGAGATTGTTTTACAAACGACACATTTAGAGGTCGTTCTCTTGTATCTAGCGCTGTGTATTATGAAGTAGCACCCCATGTGGTATTCCGCTGCGTTGTATATTTTTGGGGGTGTTACAGATTGGTATCAGAGCACTGGTTATAGAGAACTAGGTTGCATATTTTACCCTAGACTATAACCGTTTTCACAAACATTGCATCACATCAAACATTTTCAAAGTGCATACACACTACTTGCTTACTTGCTTAGGTTACTTGTTACCTTAAGTGCTTACATGACATACATATATGTAATATATATGCTTACATCTTTTGCGTATATCGCACGCTTATTTATATAAGAGTTATTATATAAATACCAGAATATTTTTAAGACATTGTGGGTTGCACAATGGTCTCATTCTACTCGTCAGACATTGTGGGTTGCGCAATGGTCTCACTTCGTTCTCAGACATTGTAAGTTAAACAATGGTCTCTAAGGATATTATTTTTCTTCATAGCTTTATACTATATTGTATTACACGGAGACCGTCATAGTTTTGTTTACATGGAATTATGTATGAATCTAAGTATTACAAGTCTTGTATGGGCGGGACTTGTAATATGAGGATTGATATGATAATTGCTATGTTAACAAAGCCCGTCACAGTTCTGTTTACATGGGATTATGTATAAATCTAAGTATTACAAGTCTTGTATGGGCGGGACTTGTAATAGGAGGATTTATATGATAATTGCTATGTTGACTGGTTCATCGAGACTTTTACCTGGTTTACTCTAACCAGGGTACTCATTACCTGTCTTGAACTCTATGTCGATTCCCCCTGATTGTTTCGCTCTCCGCCTCCGAAGACGAGTTTCAGACACTCGTCCCATACTCATTAGAGCACATGCATCGTCATGTCAACCACCTTGAAGGTTATGAGAGTACGCGTATTGCACCGGGAATTATTAAGTAGGATGATTTATAATTTATTTATTTGAAAGGATTGGGACGCCTCTTCAGTTAAATAAATAAATTATAAATCACCGAACCATAAGTTTATCATTTCTTACTTACATAAATTTGGACGCTTCTTTATGTAAATAAGAAATTATAAATGAGTGGGCTTAATGGTATCCGATATGACACGAGTATGAACCTGAAATCGATAATCATCAGAATCCGTTAAAAGGGTCTAGAGACACAATCGTGTCTTACTACTCAGCAAAATCTTAAGGCCTCACTTGGAGCTACCTTATCTCATTCTTAAGTTATTACTTTTGCCATTGCAAGTCCTTGCAATCACGAACTGTCTGTGGAGCTAACAGACTGAGTGCAATATCCCGTCACCATTTGTTATAGTATTGACGTTATGGACGCTGCTGTTGGGTCCTGGAGCGGCCCCGACTGATACAACTTTATCCAATAGGCTATGCAACTCCCCTATAAACGAGATAAACACCTATCGACGAAACAAATAGTTGGACTATTCATTTCGGGCCACTAGTAGGAAGACTTAGGTCGCGATACATCCTAGTACTGCCAAGTAAGTTGGGTACTTACATACATAAGCCACGTTGATGTGAATCATCGAACATTACAGATAGTGGAAACGAGACTCCGTCCTCGGACATTTAGAGACTTATACAAACATACTCACGCGACTACACTTTCCCCTTTGATGTGTTTTCTATTAAGAAGTTTGCTTCATAAAGCATTTATACCAACAATAAACCTTGTAATGATATTTCTCTAAGATACCTATTCTAATGGATTGGATATCCTGGTCAACCTAGCCAAAATTTATGGATATTAAGAAATGTCGAAACATCAGATATTGCTGAATAAAGTTATCAGCGTCATGTTCAAATGGCTTAGTAAATCTTAAGTCTTGTTCCTAGTCACACTAAGCGGATAACACAGATTTAATCTCGGGACGAGATTTCTTTAAGGGGTAGGTACTGTAACATCCGAGAATTTTCGAAATTTTGAATGACGATTTCAATCTTTGACTTTTAGGGTATGACTTGACTTATAAGAACGATCATCTAAATCACGTTTTCACGACTCAGACCCTAAAGCAATTTGATGGATTAGATATCCTGTCAACTTAGCCAAACTTTGGTATGTTTGAGAAGTTCGAAACATCAATCTTGCTTAAGAAAGTTATCATCGCTTGCTTAGAAACGTTTTATCAGATTTGAAACCTTTTCTCGGTCGACAACAATCGAAACACAAATTTAAATCTCGGACTAGATTTTCGTTAAGGGTAGGTACTGTAACATCCGAGAATTTTCGAATTTTTGAATGACGATTTCAATCTTTGACTTTTAGGGTCTGGTTTGACTTATAAGAACGATCATCCAAAGCACGTTTTCACGACTCGGACTCTAAAGCAATTTGATGTGGAATGACATTCCTGACAACTTTTTAGTTTTGCTCGAGACCTGGAAACGAGCCGAAAAGGGGTAAAACAGCACCGCAAACATTATTCGAACAATATACGACGCGAACACAAAAGCAATTAAATTTATTTTTTTAATTATCAGTATTTATTTAATAAAAATATTAAATAAATTATTCATCATTTTTAAATAAAAAGCGTTTTGAAAACTCGACTATTCGAGTTGAAATCCATTTTTATTTCGGACGGAGCGAAACCGGTTCATAAATAGAATAACAGATATTTTATTTAAAGTTATAAAATATTTCTGAAATATTATCAAGTAAATACTCATTTTTATCAGAAAAATGATTATAAAAACAATGGCGCAAGTTTCGAGATTTGAATCATCCGTTAAGTCGGTCAAATGAGTCCCGAACCACTTTTGTTAAAACTATAATAAAAATGTTACATATTTAACCCCTCAACTATCCTAACTTGTCACTTTGATTTTATATATATATAAAACTTATAACTAATTTCATTTCCATCCCAATTATACACACACACACAATTAATACTCTCTCTCCCTCCCACCCTTTCTTCTCCGGCGACTCCCCCACCGCCGGCCACTGTAGCGCCGCCGCCGGAAAACTTTTCCGGCGGGATTTTTCCGGCAAGACCAAAAAGACTCCCCACAACCCGATGTACCCGATCCACCACCCCACTCTCTTCCACGCGCCTATATCCACCACCAACACCACCACAGCCCCGCCACCATCTCCATAGCCGAACCACTGTCACCACCTCCATCTCCTCGCCACCGCCACCTTCATAGCACCAAGGGTGCGTTTGCTTCACGTATAACAAGCCACGAAGGGCGTGTTTATTTCGTTTGGTTTAACAGCCCCAAAAAGGGATGCGTTGTGTTGTAACAGCCAACCCCAAGGGCGGGTTTGGTTGTGATTCGCGGGTCAACAGCGGGGGGGTGTCGGGTCGGGCTGTGGGACAGTTGGGTCGGGCTGTGGGACGGTAGGGTTGTCGGGTTGGTTTGTAACAAAAATGGTGCGTTTGGGTCCCGGGTACAAACACCACAAGGGTGTTCGTCTCGGTGACAGCCCACCCGAAAAAGGAGTGTTCGAGTTGGGTTATAAAAGCAAGAGGGGTGTTTGTTTGTTGGTTTAGGTCGGGGTGGCAGCCGGGACAGCCGGGGCAGCCAAGGGGAGGGGATGTCGGGTTAGGTTGTGACCACCTAGGGCGTGTTCGGGTTGAGTTGACAACCACAAGGGTGCGGTTGGTTCGGCTTATTAACAGCCGGGTTGGTTTCCGGACAGCCACCCAACAAGGGCGCGTTTGGTTTGTATCATAACAGCCGGGGGGTTGGGGTTGTCGGGTTTGGTTCGCGGGTTAGCACCACAAAAGGGTGCGTGGGGTTTAGGTTATAATCACTAGGGTGTGTTTGTTGGGTCTCGAAGCCGGGACAGCCACGGGGACAGCCGGGTTGTGGGTTCGGGTAGACCCAAAGAATGGTGCGTCAGGTTGGGGTTTATATCCCCGTAAAGGGTGCGTTTGATTGTCACAGCCGCGGGTGCGTTTGGCTGTGACAGCCCGAAAAAGGGGCGTTTGGTTAAGGGTTTAACAGCCGAAAGGGCTGTTTGGGTCGAAGGGCGTGTTTGGGTTGGTTTGGGTTTCGGGCCAGCAGCAAGCTAGGCTGCGTTTGGTGTAGTAGAAAACGAACCAGGGTGTGTTTGGTTTTATTATACACGCACAAGGGTGCGTTTGGCTGTCCATCAGCCGGGGTGCGTGCGTTTGAGTGTGTTGTCACCGAAATAAAGTGAGTTTAATTAACGCGAAAATATATAAATTGTTTCATTTAATCGATATATATATAATGTGATGAAAAATATTATAAATTGCGCGGTCTAAGTAAAATACGATATAAATATTGAAACGAGACTGATATTAATGTATAAGTGATATTGGATATATCTGAGACGAGAGTTGGACCAAAAATGGACATTGACACCTTTTATACCGAATAATAAATATCAAAAATCGAAACATAAGATTCGGGAATCGAGATGTTGATAAATTATATTTTGATTTACAAAATATAACAAATTATAATTATACGGATGTTTTGATATAAAACGGGACTTTTAAGTTCAAATAACGAAGAAACTGGAACGAAATCAGAATATACACTTTAGTTATAAAATAGGTTATTTTTAATGAATATTAAAAATGACATACTATTAAATAAACTATTAGATCACTTTCAGTCCGTTCCGCCTTCCGGCGAAACACGAAAGTTGTTCAAATGGCATTTTACTTTGCCGCGGGCTTTATCAGCTTATATATTAAGAAAAGTTTATGTTGGACAGAAATAGTATATAATTCATAAAATATACTAAAGATTAAGGTTTAAAACCCGCATGTAGATTTCTCATCACATGTAATAATGACTGCATACATATAAAAATATGTATGATTTCGTGGTAACGATGTACGCATCGTTGATCGTATTTAATACGTGTATTATAATCGAGCGACATAATTATAGGTCGTGGTCGAGATCGTTGCGGGAGTCATGTTGATTTAAATGGATTAGATTAGATCGTGGTCCTTTAATCAATGTGAGTTCATAGCCTCGCTTTTCATATTTTTGAATGTTTTTATAACCCGCGAGGGGGATACATGCTTGTCTACAAATCCTTATACTTGGTTATTTTATAAACAATGTGATTGTTTTAAAGGATTTTGTGAGTTTATAGCCCCATGTTTTACTGGTTTTACATATATTTGGGGTGAGAACATGCTTGTTGACAAATGCATTTACAGGATTGTTTACGAATTGGTTTACATACTTATTTGCATAGTTCGCTATGGGATACATTATTTGACTTCATTTTTGGTCACAAATGCATACTTTACATTTGAAATGTTCTTCAGATTAGCTTAGGCTGATTGAATTGATAACAATAAAATTATTGCCCGGGTGTTCTTGGAGGGGACACAGGTAACGGGAGTACATATTTTTACATTACTGCCCGGGTGTTCTTGGAGGGGACACCGGTAACGGGAGTATATATACGCAAGTAATTGTATCACTGCCCAAATTAGGGTACATACAAGTCTACGTCACAGCGTCATGAACTGTAAATCACTTGGAGGGTGAGCGCGAATGTTATGAAATAGATCTATTCGGATGTGGATCCCTGTTCGGGTGATTAGCGATCACTTGGTAAACGAACATTATAGATCTATTCGGGATTGACAACCCCCGTTCGGGTGACTAGCAATCACTGGGAACGAACGTTATAACATGTCGGATTATATCGTTGGGACCTTCGGGCCTCCCCAACATGACACGAAATGTGTATAGTGCGGGCATGGAATTTATATAGTGCGGGAAATGTCACGGAAATTATATAGTGACTCAATTGTGTTCATAAAATGTGTTGTGCATTCTTTATAAATCTTTGGGATTTTTACATAGTACTGTGATGATACAGTGGATTACATTCATATTTAAACTAATCTATGAACTCACCAACTTTAATGTTGACACTTTTAAGCATGTTTTTCTCAGGTGAATTAGATGCTTGGACTATTTGATGTGCATTGGAGTCTTTACATTCAAGCTTTTCATTCGATGCAAATTATGGGACAAATGTATTATTAAATTCAGATTTTTATTAAATCAACAAAAGTTATTATTCATTCGTTTAGAACACTTAGAAAAGGTATTTTTGGTGATCTTGGCTTGACAAACCAAGGAACCAAACACCCCTTCAAACCACCATCACCACCATCAACTACCACCACTCTCCACCATCAATTTCTAGATTTTAATCCATCCAAGGAAGTAGTAGTGAAGTGTAATTCGAATCTATAAGCGTTTGTGACAGATTGTGACAGAATTGTTCATAGTTTTCAGGTTTTGCTTTGAATATAATAAAGTGTTCTTGAGAAATTCTTGTGAAATCATCATCATTTGCTCTTGGAATTTGGTATAATCTTGTTTATCCTTTGAATATGATTATTATTGAATTGTTTGAGTTCATAATGTGTTTTGTTACTTCTTTGATCATGGAGTAGTCGTTCTATGTTTGTTTGGGCATTATATGATCTTTAATATGGAGCGTTTGGATATGTGTTTATTGAATTGGTAAAACATATTTTATATAAGAGAATAGGCCGAAAGGTTTCTTTATACATGTGTTCTCTCAATCCATCTAATATATTGGTTATAATAACTTATAAAGGCTGAAAGGATTTGTTGCTATTAATCGATATAATCACTAGTTATATTTAAAGGCCGAAAGGATTTATAACTTGTGATAACTCTATTTTCTAAACTTATAAACACTATTTCAAACACATCATTATCTAAGTGATCATTGCCTAAACAAACATACTTTAATCATTTGCTTGAATCATCTTTTAATTGCTTTCTGCATGATTTGGTTTATTTGATCCGTGACAATCTTATTAACCTTAGCATTTTAATTATAAACTGTGAAGACTTCAATTCTCGTGGAATGACCTAGACTTACCTAAACTATAGTATACACGAATAGGTTATACTTGCCCGAGTGTTGTGCTTTTAGTAAAAATCGGTATTTGTAGTTATTTTAAATTTAAATCTTGGAAAACACACATCAAACTTTAAGGTTGGAATTTGTTCTAAGTTACGAGAAAAACCATGAGGGTGGTTTTGTCGACCAACATTCCTTTTTGGTTGCGGTGTTTTAAAACGAGAATAATAATTATTGACTCTTCTAGGTGGTAGAGTTTTTGACCTAAATTTTGGTTTATAAGATCCGACTTCGGGTTTTAATGATGGTTTATAAAATTGTTTAACCTCATTATCAATAGAAATGAGAATTTTAATATTATTTACCATTATGTGTTTTGGTCTAGGATTCAAAATGGATTTTTGAAAAGAAACGGAATTTTTAGATTTTGGTGAACAGACAGGCGGTCCCTTAATTGCTTTGGGGGCCGTCTGTACTTTATGGGGGCCGCCCTCAGTATTTGGGGGACCGCCACTAGAAGGAGTTTCATTATGAGATTTCACAAATTTGATTTCCTTAATCTTACTAGTTGATGCTTCAAATGAGTTAAATCCTAAACCTGATTTATTTTCAGAGGGTTTTTTATTGCTTAACATTTCATTCAAGCAATGTGTGCTCTTTTTAAATTTAGTTAGTTTAAGAGATTCTTCTTTAAGTTTTTCGTTGTCGATTTTAAGTGATTGACAATTTTTACATTCGAAATCAACTCCCTTGTTTTTCTCGAGTGTAGACAACTTTACTTTTAATTCACCAAGCTCATTTTCTAAACTATTTCTAATAGCTTTTAGTTGTTTTTTATTTGTGATTATTTTTAAACTCATCTTGCATAGTTTATCGTATTTATTATCTAAAATAAAATCGTCTATTAAAGAATTTTCATCACTAAAGTAAGAGGAATTAGAACATACCTCATTTGATGCTTGAGCCATGAGACACGTTTCGTCTTTAGCCTTTTCATCATCTTCTTCACCGCTATCACTCCAAGAACATCTGACAAATGCTCTTTGGTTCTTGTCTTTCAGTGGTTTTGGACATTCTCCAATAAGATGATTTGGGTCACTGCACTAAAACCACTTATTATCACTTTTCTCGTTCTTGTCGTATCTCATTCTTTAAACCAGTCTTTTTTGTCGTTCCTAGGTCTATCTTCGATATACCTCTTCTCTTGAAGAACTTCTTGAATTCTTTAACCGCCATGGTGTATTCTTCGTCTTCACTTCCGAAAGTCAAACTTTCTTCATCACTAGATTCCTTTTTAGCCTTTAAAGCAAGAGATCTCCTTTCTCCTTTAGTTTTAAACTATTTCATATTCTTCTTGTAGGATCATTTCGTAAAACTTTATGATTCCCCCCCCCCACCCTGATGAGTTCATCCAAGTGGATAGTGATGTTAAACTCCTTTTGAACTCTTCAACGATGTGACCTTAGCTCTCCATTGAGGATGTAGAGCCCTACGAAATTTCCTAAGATAGTTCTTGCTTGAATAATTTTATCAAGAGCTTTTAGACTAGTAATAATAGTATTAAATCTAGCAAAAGCACTATTTATAGATTCGTCTTTCAGAAATGACGAATTATTCATATTGTTATACCAAAAGGTCAATCTTGTTATCTTTGACTTGGCTATTACCTTGATGGGTGATTAACAAAGTTTTCCAAATTTCTTTTGCCGTATTACATATGAAAATAATTTCATATTCTTTTCTTAGCAAAGCATATATAAATAACTATTTTGGCTACGTATCTTTTGTAAGACTCTTTTTTAAGATCACTCGCTATTGTTTTTCAAAAAGGATACCTCATCTAGTTTGGTTTTCGGATTTTGTTTAATAGGTTGAAAATCACCATTAGTAATAACATGCTAAAGATCAAGATTTTTAATTTAAAATATGTTTCGAATCTCATTTTTTCCAAAAAATAAATCTATCACATTCAAGGAGTGGTGGGTCTTTGCATGATTTCCCTTCTAGATGATTTTTTCAGGAATCCATAAATCGATCCAGCCTTTAACATACAGTATATTTTCATAAATATTGAGTGGACCTAGGCTTCTGATACCAATAGTAGAAGCTAGGCGGGGTTGATAGTTTACAGGTTAATTGGAGATTTAAAAACTTTGTACTTTTAATTTGTTAGATTTGAGCTATATGCTCAATCAATCAACACTATGAACAATCAAAATAATATACTACTTATAATAACTACATAAACAATTATATGAAGAACACAAACGATATAAAGAGATAAAGAAAGAACGATCAAACCAAGACACCAAGATTTATAGTGGTTCAGCTACGAAGCTCTTCTTCGCCCTACTCCACTCCTTGAGTATCCGACTTTGAGGATTTCACTATGTCAACAAGCTCCCTTCAAGTGGAGAAAACCGTTAACCTGTCCCTTACGTAGTGTTTGACACTAAGTAGATGTCGGTCTAATCTTCAGCTAGAACAAATTACACCTTTACAACTTCTACCCAATCACAACGATCTACAATATTAGATTTACCACACTATCGATTACACAACATACAAGCTAATCAAAATAGAGACTTGATCTTAGCAGAGAGATGAGAAATCACTAATCTACAACACTTTGTTTCTTGAAGAATACGAGTGTTCTTCTCTTGCACTTGATAGAAGAAGGAAGAAGGATAGAAGATGAGATTTGATCACTGGAAACAAGATTAAGCTATGTTAGTGATCAAGAGATTTAGAGAGAGAAAGAGGATTTTATAGAGGGAAAGGAATTTGAAAAATCTGTGCAAAGAGGAATTTTTATGCTGGAATTATGCAGTATTTATAGCAAAGAAATACAACCGGTCTTGTAGCGGCGGACTTGGCGATCCCAGATATATCTGGGGACGCCTAGCACCTTAGGGGGCGCCTTAGGACTGACGCCTTAATTTTTTGTTTTTTGTAGGGAAGGTTGATCATGCGGTATTTGTTTACTTGTTTATGGGGGGAAATGAATTCCAACTTTATGTTTCGTAAAAAAACATTATTTTTATTAATAAAACTATTTTTGTGTATTTTTGTAAAATATAGTTTTGTAGAAGTGATGAGGTAAGAAAGAAAAAAATTATTTTCTTGAATTATAATCATGCTTCTAATGATTTGTTTATCCATACCTTAAGTGATTTATGTCAAAATAGATTTATGATTAATAACATGTAAACGTTTGTTTTTATCTTGAATGTTTTTACATTTTGTCATCTTCAAAACCTAGAGGAGTCAAAAAATATAAATAATATTTTTAGGCATTATTTGTATTCAACCTAACTTCTTGGACTTCTTGACATTTGCTTTGTGTTTCTTTTGATTGGCAGTGTTTGAAACTTTAGTATTTTGGTTGACAACATGAGAATTCATGGCATTCACATAATTAAGCATACAAACATCATGATTAATAGTAATTAAACATTGCTTAAATATAGCACAAACCACTTCAGATTTATCATTCCGAATAGCAAGCTTAATGTTATTACATTCAGATGACATATGTTTCTTACTCTTAGAAATCTATAAATTCCTATGTGGTCTTCTACTTTAACTTCATTTGTCTTGATGCAACTACTCTTAGACACAGAGGGGACCCTATCATTCTTTGTATTGCTCCTAGGTTGTGGCCTTTTGGTCTTAGCAGTGTTGTCTACGCCTATAGAAGATAAACCATTTGAGTCAGAATTAACATCTTTCTTAGTGATGACATGAGATTGTGATACAGTGATCGGATTTGTCCAAATGCTTGCTCTAGCTTGGTTAATAGGCACAAAATTGTCTTTCGTAAAAGTCTTAGAAGGATTAATCCTAAACATTCCTGGGGAAATCACATTATCATTTTTTACAACTTTTGATTCTTTGGTGATAGGTACCGAGTGTGAAGTGACTGGGTTTGACAAATCATTTGTCTCAACAACCTTGGGAGGTACCCAAGTTTTTGAAGATTTTGGTCGTTCAGTTTGAAACGCAATCGGTTGTCGAACAACTGATTGATTTCTGACATGTTGCAAAAATGGTTTTCCTCGAGATGATGATTTGCAACTAAGTATTCGTACTCGTACCTTTGGTTGAATCCTTTTGTGAAGAAACCTTATCAGATAACTGGGCTCTTAACTTAGCATTTTCATAAACCGTATCATTTAATTTATTTTGCAAAGAGTCAGTTATGATTTTAGTCTGAGCCCGTGTTACATTGATAGAGTTAAAAACGTTCTTGTATGTTGTCTTAAGATGTTCATTTTCTTTTGCATAATTTCGAACCTGAAATTCTAATGACACGTTCTCATCTTCTAATTTCAAGATCAAGGGTATCTGATACACATGGAGTATCCTGACTCTTACCCTTGAAATATCCCAACTGAGCTTACAGCCGTTCAATCTTTTGTTGCATGTCATTATAAGCTTTATCGTATAAAATTTTGTCAAATTTACATTCCTCACATTTTTAGACAAATTATTCCAAAGAACAACATATTCTTTTTCCTTTTTAATAATGCAAGTTTCAAGTTTTTCTTTCATACGATCCAGCTCAGTCTGGAGATCGGATGTTTCAACAAGAGTAGGATTTTGCACAATAGACATAATATCCTGACTGTCAACTGCTCTCAAGAGATGCTCGATTTTAAATTCCAAAGCCTTGTGCTTAACAAGAGATTCATTAGCTTCGTTTGCAAGAGATTTAAAGTCTCGAACAAATTTAGCTGCTTCGTTTAAAAATTATATTTTGAAATTTTGAACTCTAGCATCAACATGGTTAACGATAGGGTAAATTTCATCTATAACAATTTTAAGATGATCTTGATGAGCAGAAGATGACCAATTGTGTATATCTAAAGTTATTTTTTGTTTGACAACATGTTGCAGAGTCACAAATGGTGCTTTTTACCTCATTTAGAAATTTTCGTGCAACACTTGGAGAAGTATATACGAACATGTCCTTCATTGGTATTGAAATTGAATTAGAAAATTTGCCGTTTTGAAGTATTTGAAAAATACAACTCTTACGTGACTTGGCCTTTTGAGAAACAAAAACCTCTGAAAGTTGATTAATCTTTGCATAATTTGCTGGTTTTATTTCTTTACTCAATTGTTTCATTTTTAAACGACTCTCTTAAGCAAGTTGCAGTGTCTCCCCGAGATCAGTCATATCAAACACACTGTGTAAAGAAGAAATAATCTGCTAAAGTAGGGTAGTACACAAAGCTGTTAGAATAATATCATCCACATATATAAGTAAATAAGCAAAATGAGAACCCTATCAGAGAATAAATAAAGATGAATCACACCGATTGTAGTAAAAGCCAACACGTGTGCCATAACGTGCAAATCTCTTAAACCAAGCATGAGGTGCTTGCTTCAGTCCATATAGGGATCTCTGCAAAAGAAAAACATGATGTGGGTACCGAGAATCCCTAAATCCTGAAGGCTGATGCATATAGACAGTCTCAGATAAATCCCTGTTAAGAAATGCTTTCTTAACATCAAGTTGATGAACAGGCCACTTGCGAGACACAGCAAGGCTAAGAACGGTGTGAATGGTGGCTGGTTTGACAACTAGACTAAATGTTTCATCACAATCAATACCAAGTTGCTGACTACTTCCATTACCAACTAAGCGAGTCTTATAGCGGCTCAAAGTCTCGCCAGCATGAAACTTATGTTTAAATAACCACATAGATTGAACCATATTAACACTAGAGGGCCTCGGTACAAGAACCCAAGTACCATTTTCAACTAACACATAATACTCATCATACATAGCATTACGCCATTGTGGGTCTTTTAGAGCAATTGTTGGAGATTTAGGAATAGGGGAAATGGAAGATGTATGTTAGGATAACCGATTAATAGGATTAACAATGCCCGATTAAGACCTAGTAACCATGTAGTAAGTGCTGTAGGTTTCGATCAACAGGGTTGGTGACTAGTGAGTGAATCGTAGGTGTAGTTGGGGACCTGCGATATTGGGCTTAGTGTTGCATCCGATTGGATTGGTAGGATAAGGGGAGACTATTGGGCTTGCGTTGGGTCACTGTTGGTTTGGGTTGGATGATGCGTGTGGTTATTGGGTTGAGAGTTTGTTTAGGCTTGTGTTAGATCACTGTTCGGGTGTCGGTGATTAGTATTTTAGGATTGGTTGGGTGGGTCATGTGCTTGATTTGATAGAGGTGTGACGAGAGTGTTTAACGGATCGCTTAGAAGTGGAGGAGGCACCAGGTCTAGAGAGGTGTATAAGGGTGGAGGATGTGGGTGTCATGGAGCAGTAAGTAATTTGAGTTTTGTTACAAGTGACGTGCCTAGAAAGAATGATTTTATTTCTTTGAATATCTAAACAATGAAAACCATGGTGATAGGCGGGAAAACCCAAAAAAATACACGGGGATGCTTGTGGCGCAAGCTTGTGAGGTAAGTGGAGGTGAGGGTAACAAAGACACCTAAAGATGCATAAGCGGGAGTAGTCGGTTCATTTTGAAATAGTTTTATGTAGAGGATTATGTTGTTAATAGCAGTGGATGGGAGAATGTTTAGTAGGTAAGCGTCCATATGAATAGCCTCGACCCAAAAGGAGGGTGGTAGATGTGCTTGAAAAAGGAGTGTATGAATGACGTTATAGATGGTTTGTATCATTCTTCCGCCTTGCCATTTTGTTAAGAGGTTTTTGGGCAAGAAAATCTAATTTGGATGCCATGATTAAAAAAAAGTGTGTGGAGTTGTTATTGACTAACTCACCAACAAGATCACATTGGAAACTCTTGTTCGCATTAAATTATTTTTAACATACTTACAAAATGCAAAAATTTATCAACATGTCAGATTTATAACGAAAAGGGGATATACCCCAAATAAGTGAGAAAAAAATGATCAAGGAATAAAATAATATTTAAAAACCACTATAACCAACAATTGAGTAGACATAATCATAAATTAGATCAAAAGAATGTTGACAAAAGAATCTAAACAATAGAAAGTAAGTTATGACATGTTGTGCCAATAGTGACAAGCATGACAAACATATAGAGTCTTTCTTTATTACATGAAATATACTAATGTGAAACAAGAGATCATAGCACTTGGTCACCGAGATGACCAAGACGTTGATGCCACATGAAGGGGCTTGTGGAAACGAAAGCAGTAGGGAGAATAGACGGTTTTGTAACTCAATAGAAATCACCTAAGTTGTTAAACCGAAGGAAGATATGACGAGTCAAGAAATCCATCACGAGAAAATACCCACGCGACAAATTCAATAGTAAAATTCTATTATCCATAGTAAAACTGACGAACAAAAAGAGTATTAATTATTTTAAGCGGACAAGACATAATGAAGGTGAAAGGAACGAGGGGAGATGGAATATTCTATGGCCATGTTGTTAAACGGGAATAGAATTACCGATCCACCAACTTGTACATATAAAATAAGCGTTTATTAAAAAAGATACTTAAATTACTTGCATTAGAAATAGTGGGAAACAAAAAAAAGAGGCAATCTGTGTCCATGTTCCATGTCGGGTCTTGTAAGGTCATAGTGCTAAAAGCACTAGGAAGAGCAGTCGGTGGGTATGAGGCAGGAGCGGGACTAAAGAAAAAAAAAAAAAAAAAAAAATAGCCAGTGGACTGTTGTTTTGGGGCACAAAAGGTTGTTTGACAGGATAAGCCTGTTGTTGGGGCCACCAAAATCTTGCTGCTAGCTGGATAAAACATTAGGCTATGTGGATAATTTTTGTTGTTGGAGTGATTTGGTTGAATTAAAAGTGTAGTTAGGGCTGATGCTGTACCATAAGGTGGCCCCAATTGATGATAAAGAGAGGTTGTGTAAATGATAACATCAAATAGTTAATACTTTTTAGTATCAAATTCCCTATGAAAATGCTTATAATTATGTCATAAATACCTTAAAATGTTACTTAATCACTTCATAGTTCGTTTACTGGAAAATATGAGCAATTAAGCAGGAGACACAAGATTTAGACGTGGAAAGAAAACAAGTGAAGAGTTCAAGGCTAGTTATGGTGCAACAACCCGAAGGAGTTACGCCGTAACCATTATCAACGAAGAAATGAGTCAGCACTACTTTTACGGCGTAAACGCTTCGTCATCATTACGCCGTAACACATCTTGTAGAAGAAGGATGACTCATCCTTGTCAGCATTACGGCTTAACATACACTTCATGGTTACGCCGCAACACAAATTAAGCCTGCAAAAGGGAAGTCCACCTGAGCTTGATTACGACATAACAACTACATAATGGTTACGCCGTAACATAGTCGAATTTTATAAAAAGAGGGATTGGTCGGCTCATTTAGCATCACTCCCTTTACTACTTCACAACACAGTACCAAGAGGCGAACAAGGCCTCCAGAAGATGAAGCATTCCACCAAGCAGTCCAAGGGAGAATCACTTTACTTAAATTTAGCATTAATCATTCATAAACAGAGTTTGTATGAATTATGATATTTCAATCCATGATTTATTCAATTATTTCTTATCTTATTGTTACCATGAGTGGCTATGCATTTTAAGTGCTAGCCTAGTTATGAATTTACAATTACTTTGTTGAATATTTCCTGTCTTAATTGTTGCTTTATTAGATATCCTTTAAGTCTGTCATCAATCCTTGGGTTTTGGTAGTGTTGAGGGTGGTTTGGATTTTGTTAGTTCTGTTATTAGACTTGCCAGTTGAACATGGGGTTAGCAGGGTACTATGGTAGGTTGAAATCTATCCCTAGGGTAAGAATTTACCAAATTGCCGCCTTTATCACATTAAACACTTAAAAAGCCCAAGAACTCTTTTAGAGAGGGTTTATAATCTATCGATGTTATAGACATGTCTTTAGGATAGTTAGGATTTAATCACTACAACTTGAATGCCCTACCTTTGTTACTTGCGGGGGATTCGGGATCGCAAGAAGTATAGAGCAGACCTCAAATGCCAATTCGGGTTTGTTGATATTAGAACCACTAATGAAATAATAATTATACATTGCACAGGAAATAAACAACATAGCATAGTAATGAAATAACTAGGTTATCACGCCTTTCTCCCTACTATTTTCAAACCAATTTACTTTTTGTATTTATTTTTGGTTAAAATCTCAAATCAATCAAAAACCATTTTTACAACGTGACATAATCAAATTAAAATAATTCAACTTAACTTTTGGGAACGACCTCAAATTTACCAATACATTGGAAGTTGGTCAGGAGATTAGAGTTCGTTGGGATAACGGGTATTTGGTTTTCTCAGTCGCTTGATGATGGTGGTATATTTTACTCATTGTTCAAGGAAATTTGACCAAAGGACTCAAGTTACATCTATTAGATGGTCTCATTTTGTAAACCCGGAAATGAACCATTTTCGGTTTCAAGACTGTTTCTCATGGTCATGAGTGTTTTAAGCTTAGACGTCCAACGACAGGATTTAAAAGGGGCTTTCATATTAAATCAGTTTTTTTCTTTCTGCATATTATCGCGTGTGAACTTTTTGATTCTGATAAAACTGTTAGATCCTAAATATGAGTCTGCTGCACACAACAATGTTCGTTGTGACATGCCACCATGATAAAGGACTGAATTATCTTGTTTAGCGATAATTTAGATCCTAAATCTGAGCTTAAAGAGGTAAGTAACAATGATTCTACAAATGAGCCTAAATATGTTCATGACCCTTTCTTAATTCAACTTTGTGATGAATACATATCAGAAGTATATGAATATCGTTTCAGAAGAACTATATAAGCAATCCATATCAAATAAACATGATACGGATGATAATGTTACTGACCAAACAATGTTGCAGCAAATGGATATTAACCATGGTATGAACAAAAAAGGCTAAACAGAGATTGACCACAAAGACGGGGAACAACATGCTGAAAAACTAGATACATTCAAAAAAAATTAAGCACACATTATTGACAAACTAGGTTGCAGAAAATGGGGAACAACGTTCTAATTTATCCAGGCTTTGGCAAATACGGAGTGTACAAACTTGCGAAAATGCATTCAGAGTTTACGTCATCTGCTACTGAATGTATCATGAACAGAAAGTCATACTATTGTCATTTTTAAGACAATCAACCCTGAATTTATCTCGCAATTACACAATCAGAATATATCCTATGATTTTCTTGATTAATCACTCTTTAGTAGATAGAGAAATATTGACAAATCTATACCATAACATAAAAATAAAAATATACAAAGATTTTGATTTCCATAAACGAGAACCCAAAGAATCAATTGGTTAAAACAATCCGATAAGAACTTAAAACATTTTCAGGCGAGTGTTTGAATAAAAGCTGATCATGCATTAAAATCATATCCACCATAAATAATAAAATCAACTTAACATAAAAAAAACATTATTGAAATTTCTCAAGCTCTCCACCAAGATTATAGTTAACGCTACCTTGGCCTTGAACATTAGCATTCATCATCAAAGCATGATCAAAATAGTATTGACCGTTGTTATTTTTCAACGCATTATGAAACACATTTAGACCCTCCCCTCCTGACTCAAAACATTTGGTCCCTGCAGCACATTCGTTTCCGGTCCTTGCAGATGCGGCAACACTGTCGGTCCATGTATAGCTAAAGGAGTGGTATTATTTATACTTTGACCGAACGAGCATTATTTATCATAATTAACTCATCAGCTCGAGTCAATACTTTTCTCTTCTGCTCTTGCAATGAAAAAATATAATGTTCTCACTCGGCCACATCCATCACATCAATCGGCTCATCAAACCAAAACTCGCTACTACTTTTTTTAAGAATCATATCTTTGTGCCTCTTTTCCAACTCCAATTCACATGAAACCTCGGCATAATACTGGTTAAACTCATTTACTGGCAATGCTGACTGGCCCATGTCTACATCCACATCCACATTCTTTTCATTAGCAATATATGTGTTGATAAGTGCATCAACATTAGGGTGTCCAAAAGCAAACACGCGACCACCAGGAGAGTTCACAATGATGGCGATTTTGGCACCCGTCAAGACACACAGCTCTGCGGCTTTCTTGAAAAGCCCATTACGACGCTTGGAAAATGTGACTTGACGATTGTTGTTTTCTTCAATCTTCTTGATTTCGATCTTTTTACGACCATGGCTTGTTTTCTTGTTCATGTTATTAACTGGGACCATGATTGTAAGCTTGTTATGACAACGGTGGTATGTTTTTGATTTGTTATACTATTTGATCATGGGAAACGTGTATTTATAATGGAAAAATAAAATGACTTAAAGACTTTGTTTCTAATATTAAATGACATGTATACTATTATTGTAATTTAGGAAGTTTGTTATGGAATTGGTTTTTAATAATAGAAATGATTTTATTTTCTAGTATTAAATGACATGATTTCTATCTATCTATCTATATCTATATTTATACTCTTGGTAGCACCTAATTAATTTTTTCAAAAAATATCTTTGCATATCCTGCTGACACGTGGCATCCCGGTTATTTGAATGAAATTCTTGAAAAAAATCATCTTAAAAGTGCACATTTAATGTGACGTCACATATAATGTTTAATTGTTCAGTTTGAATCTCCATCCCGCGTTCTAAATTTGGAAACGTTCCATATATATTTGTGGCATTTATACTACCGTGTAAATGGATCTTTTTAAAACATATTGCATTAAAATGGGACTTAATTTAGTCAATGTAAAATAACAAATCGTGACTTATTTAAAGAAAACATTTTAACGTGTATTTAAAGTTTGATGGATTTTATATTTGGAAACTTATAAAGGTTATAACTCATTTCGATTTTGTTTATAAATGTGTTTGTAATAATCCCATCAATCAAGCTTTTCTTTCATTTCTTACCCCACTCATTACCAAAAATAAACTTTTTCTTGATTGCCATTTTATAGTAATTGCTATGTATATACATACTGCCACTTTTTTTGTTATTTGCGCTTAAAAACCTTTGATTCAGAAAAAACATATGTATCAAACTTTCTCCACGGGTTGGCTGAAAGGGGAGTATAGAGCATTATTCATCAGCCAGAAAATTAAACATACTAACAAATTCTCCATCAATACTTTCCCACCTTTTCAGAAGTAAACCTGTAGTGATTTGGTCCATATTCTTAGGACTTGGATGCAATCTCTTCTGTACAAACAAAGGTGATCAATCTTGAAATGATCATCATGGACGAACATGCATTTATCACAAACTGTGTACTAGGTATTCAAAAGCGTGTTTTACATTGTCATTAAATATATGTTTTGGATGGTATATTTCAGTTTAAAAAGATGTATGCAATAATTTGGAAGGCTTTGGTCCCGGGTTTCAAGCACCAGTTGGATGAAGGTGAAGTTGTTGCTTGGCAATGGTCTTGGTGAGATCCAACCTTCTATATCGAAGGTGAAGGTAACCCAATGCGGCTTAGCTTCAATAAAAGGACATGGGTTAAGATCGAGGATACATGATTTTGTTGGTTCAGTTTACGACTTCGGTTTCAAACCTTGTAAGAAAATATTGGATTATAAAAATGACGTAATTGGTCAATACGGTGAGTTTTATGCATTTTCAATTTCACCTATACTACGTTATCTTAATAGATTATGTACATGTTACACGTAATTTGGTCTTTGTAGATGTGATTGAGCAAGTTGTCGAGTCTCGAGAGTTGTACTAGTCTCCTAGAAGTGGTGAAAAAGGGAAAAATGGTTTCTAGGGTACAAATTATTTATGCATTAAACAACAAGGAATGCATCTTGAAAAATGATTTGGATGACATTGACTCTTTTATTAGCGTTTTCGTTTGACATTTGTGGATGTTAATTAATAATGAGTTCTGTGTATTTACATATATATGTAAAAGGAGTTTGTTCTATTTGGTTTCTATGTGTAGTTCGTTGTGAAAATTGAAGGCCAATAAGGATCAAATTGCTAACACCATGTCCAAGTTATCTACGGGCACAAAGTACTCGACTTATGAAGAGTACACATGCAAATTTCTGTACAGAACACAGACGAACGAACTTTCAGACCAGCCTAGGGTGCGTTGTTTAACAATGTTTAAAGAACAATTATCTATCTTGCTATTCAATAAGCATTGTTACAATAGTGATATTGAAATCATAGATACTTATTTGTTTTGAATTCTAACAAGCATCTGACTTATTAGTTCATTTTCTAGAAGTCACGGTATGATTCATAATGATGAAGACGGAGATAGGGATATATGAGAAATTATATTATAAGATATAGGATGAATAAATTGGTATTATGAAACAACAAGGTATAACGGGATCACCATTGTATTATATCATGGACAACTTGCCTTCATACTTTACATAGTCAAAATTTGACAAGTGTTGTTATTTATACCACACATCCCGTGGCTAGGTTCTAGCAAAAGCTATAACTAGAATCTAATCTAGTAGTCCGATGGTCCTTCCCTGCTGTTCTTGAGTTCATAGATGGCATCTTGAAGATTTTCCTTATCTGCTTGGTTATGAACCTGGAAACCTTCTTTGATTTTCTAGATTAGAAATCCTAAAGTGAGCCAGAGCAATTTTGTCATTATTTCCCATTTGATTTCTTTGAAGTCCCGCTATTTGAGCACGAGCCTCTTGGAGTTCGGTTTCCAGATTGTCGAAATCTTGTTGTATGATCACCCGACCTTTTCCAAGGCCTTCTATTTTGTCTTCCTTGTGCTCAATGCTGTCAAGAGAGAGCTCATCTAGGTGATTCAAAATTTCCTCAATTTGTTCCTCGTGACGTTCCAAACTCGTCTTATGAGAACTTTCCCCCATCTCAAATGCTTGAGGTAGGGCAGAAGTAGAGGTGGATGATCGGGCACGGCCTCGTTTCTTAGGTGGTAAGATCTCTTCAGGACGGAAGAAATCTTGGGGAACAAACATTAGTGATAGCATTGGAGATGGAGGCACAATAATTTGCGGTGGAATAGGAACTTGTGTTGGAATAATAGCATTATGTGCATGACCTTCATATAGTGGTCATCATGAAAAAGTGAAAGAGTTGGTCAAGCTATTGGAACTAAACCAGATGAATTATTTGAAGATTCAGAAGAAGTATTTCCCGGTGAAGCTGGGAAATAGTCCGGGGAAGCCGAGATATAGTCAGGAATGTTAGAGGAAAAAGCATCCTCAATATCGGAACTAGGGTGGTTGGGAGAAGACATCACTTTGTTAAAAATCCAGCGGTAAATAACATAAGTTATTTATATAATAGTATAATAGTTATGTATCTTTACATACTATTCTGGAAATGTAGTTTCACGGAGGACTTTCTTGGATAAAAAAAGAAAAGTAGTTATAGTTAAGGTTTTAACCTTGTTCTCTATAACCGTGGCACTTGATACCAATTTATAAAACCCCCATTTTGACAAATATAGCAGCGGAAGCTAATCTGGGTTATTACTTCATAGTACAACAGTCATAAGCATAGAAAACGACTCATAAAGAGACGTTTTAGAAAATTTAGTTATCATTCATTTATTCATCAGAGTTTTACAAAAAGAGGTTACAAATTCTAGAAACAAAAAGTTTGAATGATAACAGTTTAGCCATCTTTAAGTCCGTGCCACTCTGTGCCATAAGTTGCTTAATTTCCTGAGATAAACATGCTAAAAGATCAAAACAATGGTTGAGTGAAATTTATAGGTTTATGATAAACAGTTTGAATATAAGTCATCATAAACAGTGGGTTACGTTGTTATACACCCATAATAGTAATAATTGCAATGCAGATACAATTATCATAGAAAATAATATTATTGTCCTAAGCTCATGACACCGAAGCCTTGAGATAATCAATAATCACAAGTAGTTGCCCCAACGGGTGCCTTTGCCAAACACCCACATAGATATTTAAATGATGTACGTTTGGTTACCAAAAGTACAGGTAAACCAACGAGGGAGTTCAGTCCTAAATAGATCCATTCACAGCATTCACGCTTACTTCGCAGAGTAAATAATAGTTCATGATAGTGCGGTCTTAATGGCAAAAGTTAGGACTTAGGCAATAATGCATCATGGTAGCACACAGTTGGAAAAATACTTGTATTCATGGTTTATAGCATGTATCCCCCTCGTGGGTTTATGAAACATTTTAAAGATTTAAAATGCGAGGTTATGAACTTATCTTAACAGGGAAATCTGATTGATGGCAAAAGTATATCAAATAAAAGTAAACAGCCTCGTCATGCAACCTGGGGTAATATGTCAAGCCTTAGTTTGATTAATTATATTTTACAACTTTATTTCATAGAGTTTAACGTACATAATACTTTGGTTTAATAATTTATGGAAATATAGTATCACTGTTTGGGCTATCATAATTCAGAGGTTATGCAGTAAACGTTTGAGGAGCCAGGACACTTTAAATCGTAAATCCAGCAAACTCATCAAAACGTATACTCAAATGAAACCCCTCACATGAAATTCCCTAGTAACATGATACAATAAGATTTTAAGTTTCTTCAAAAGCTAGTCGATGATAAATTACGTTAAATATATAATATAATTGATTTATAATGCGTTGATCGACGATTAATCAAGATAAATGTGTCGGGTTTTAATAAAATCGAGTCTTATAATGTTTATATATATTTTTATAATTTATATAAAAATATTATATTTTATATTTTTAAGTATGCAAAAATTGCAATATATACCCTTGATTTATATATTTTTACAAATTTAATCCTTTATATATATAAAGTATATATATATATATATA
>BQNB010037417.1:12491-49461 GCA_026074375.1 Tanacetum coccineum | reverse complement strand
ACGGGCTTGTGTCTTGGGTAAGTGAGATAAAGTAAATGACTAGTAAAAAAGTATCCAATTAATAATATACATTACAGATAAAGTGAGACACTAATACTGCCGTAATTGATACTCTTTTTTGCAATTGATACATACAGTGGTATCTCTTTTGTAATTATTTGGCCTAAATAACATAAGTTTGAATAATGCTAATATATATAAACTCAATCATATTCTTTTAAGTTCTTGGTGTATACTTTGTTGGCATTTAAAACACTTTACTTTATTGGCATGTAAAACTTTGTATGATATTGTTAACGTCTTAAGTTTTTAAATGTAAATTTTAGCGTAACAGATTTCATCACTTTCTCTAATATTATGGTTTGGATATAATAATCACATTCCATTGAATTAGTTTGTTTATAAAATAACAAGCACTTTAATACAATTTCCAGACATTTTATTTGCTTAATCACATTCCTTTGAATTAGTTTGTTTATAAAATAACAAGCGCTTAATTTATTTCACGACATTTTATTTGCTTAATCTCTAGTAATAATTGTTAACTATGTCAAGTAGAGTACGTATATTGTCATTAACTAAACCCGACTTGAGTCTGTTAAAATGGCACAAAACAACTATATAGATCACCCAACTAGCCACCCCTTGGTGATTTACTTTTATTAATTCAAGATTACAAAGAAGACAAGTCTCCAACACGGATGCTTGCCAAAGCAAGATACAATCAAATACCCAATAGTCCCCTTCAGAAGGATCCTATTATTCTATACAAGAACTCACAAAACTAAAACAAAAACTTAACCAAAACTAAACAGAACTAAAGATCAAGTTGATCTTAAACCAGAAACCCAATAAAACCCAAGAACAATTGAAGAGAGCTTTTTAGATGATGAAAACTTAAAGACTGGAAACGTTATCAAACCCTAGATCTGGAAGCCACATTATACAACCACCATATTTCCATAAGAGACCATGGTGAATATTGACTTGTATCTTGCGGATAATGAAAGTTTTGTGACTTCGTAACCTGTTTTGTAGATTATATTGTGTTTATTCGGATTTTGGACGTATTTAGCTTTATTATATCAAATGCGTTGATCGTATTGTGTTTTGGTACAAGTTGTAATGTATTTGGGTAGATTCTATATTGGTTTATACAGGTTTGAGTTTTGGTAGATTTTTTCCGGAAAAAATCTGGAAATCGCCTGCTGTGCAAAAAAAAATTGCAGAACATTAAAAAAATATATTTAAAAACTTTCCCGGGCGACATGTCGCCCGGGATACATTAAAAAAAATTATTTAAAAACTTTCCCGGGCGACATGTCGCCCGGGATTCTAAATAATTAATTATAAAATAAATTTATTTTAAAACTTTCCCGGGCGACATGTCGCCCAGGATTACTAATAATTAATAATTTAATAAATTTATTTTGACACTTTCCCGGGCGACATGTCGCCCGGGATTATGCCTAATTAATTAATTAATTTTAGTATCTCGGGCGACATGTCACCCGGGAAAAGCTTCCACCGTGGCACTTAATTGTTTGACTGAAACTATGTAGGCCCGGTGTTGTCGCCCGGGAATGTCACTCGGGAAGGTATCCTATTCGAGCTTTTCCGTTCCACTTATCCCGGGCGACATGTCGCCCGGGAAAGCTATCCCCAGCGACAAGTCGCCCGGGAAACCCCGGATTTGTCCTTGGGGATAGTGGCAAATGTTGTAGTGAATTACATTAAACTTAGTATTGGTTTTAGTAAAATTAATACCACTACCAGGAGCAAGTTTAAGTTATTTCAACAATCTTAAACCCAAATCAAAATGAGAATGTAAAGGAGCATGCATATGCTGACTAAGACGATAAATAACATATGAAATATCAGGTCTAGTCATACACAAGTAAATTAGCTTTCCAGCTAACTTCTGATAACTAGTAATATTTTTTAAAAATTTATCATCATCAGTTTCCTTATGAGACAAAACAATATTCTCAGACAATAGAGTAACACCAGGTCTACAAGCCAACAAACCAAATTCAAGTAGCAACTCCAAATAGTATTTTCTTTGATTCAAATACAAGCCATTCTTAGTTTTCAAATCTTCAATACCTAGAAAATACTTCAACTCTCCCAAATCTTTGATTTTAAACTTTTTATTAAGAAAAGTTTTGAATTTCTCAATCTCAGTTTCTGAATTTCCAGTTATAACCAAATCATCCACATAGACTAAGAGATTCAAAGATACATCACCATTATTCTTGATATATAGAGAATGATCATTCTTAGATTGTTCAAAACCAACTCTAATCAGTGTTTCATAAAGCTTATGATTCCACTGTCTTGGAGCTTGTTTTAAACCATATAAAGATTTTTTCAATTTAAAAACTCTTTTATCATTCTTATCAAAAAAACCAAAAGGAGGCAACATATAAACATCCTTACTTAAACTACCATATAGAAAAGCATTATTCACATCCATTTGAAACAACTTCCAATCATTTTGAACAGCAAGATCAATTAAACATCTTACAGTACTCATCTTAACCATAAGACTAAAAGTCTCTTCATGATCAATTCCCTATTGTTGATTAAACCCTTTAGCAAACAACCTAGCTTTATATCTTTCTATCTCACCAGAAGACATATATTTTATCCTATAAACCTACTTACTTCCAATGGCTTTCCTACCAATAGGAAGATCAACTAATTCCCAAGTTCCAATTTCATATAATGCTTGCATTTCATTATTCATAGCATTAATCTAGTTAATATCCTTAGAAGCTTCTTCAAAAGAAGAAGGTTCATAGGATTTGTTCAAATTAGACACAAACATAAAATTCTCAAAGCTAAGCACAGAATGATTAACAAACTTCCTTAAACCATACTTAACAATATTATTTAACACATAGTCATTTAGCTTAGCAGGCAACTTAGAAACCCTAGAAGACCTTCTCAGACTAACTTCCTCTTTTTGATTTTCAAACACATTTTGGAAAGTAGGAACCTCATTGTTTTTAGGGACATTGCCCTCAAATTGAGTTTTTTCACCTATAGGAGTTGCAGTCTGTTGTTCACCATGTCCAGGCTGAAAAATGACAACATCATGAACTGGTTGATGCATCCTTACATCAGACCCAGACTCATTGTCAACATCAGACTCTGGTTGACGCAGACTACTTTCTCTACTTACAGATGTACCTTCCTCATCATCACTGGGACTTTCATTAGGAGTTTTAGATGAAGACTCAGACTTAAAATTATCAAAAAAATTCAGTTCAGTAACACCAGGATTTAAATCACAATCAGTTTCATTATTCATTTTATAAGGAAAAACAGTTTCATAGAACTTAACATCTCTGGAATAAAAAACATTTCTATTTTCAAGACTCAAAAGTTTATAAGCTTTTTTCCACTAGCATAACCAATTAAAACACATTTTTAGACTTATTAAAAAACTTATCAGACCCCTTAACAATTGCAGCATAACACAAACACCTAAAAATCCTTAAATGTGAAAGGTTTGGTTCCCTACCATAAACTAAGAAAAAAAGGAGATTTTCCTTTCAAAACAGCAAAAGGAAGCCTGTTAATCAAATACACAGCAATTAGGACACAATCAGACCAAAAACTAAGATGAATCCCTCCTTGAAACATAAGACTTCTTGCTACATTCAGAAGATGTCTATGTTTCCTTTCTGCTATCCCATTCTATTGTGGTGTATACGCACAAGTAGTTTGATGCAAAATTCCCATTGAACTTAAAAAATCACTCATTTTATGATTAGTAAATTCAGTGCCACTATCAGACCTTATGTTTTTAATTCTTTTGTTAAACTGAGTTAACACAATGTTATAGAAATTGACAAACATTTGAAACACTTCATCTTTAGTTTTAAACATATATACCCAAACAGATCTGCTATAATCATCAACAATAGTCAAAAAGTACTTAAAGCCCTCCCTGCTAACCACCTTATAAGGCACCCATACATCAAGATGAATTAATTGACCAAAAACAGTTAATTTATTTTCACTCAAAGGGAATGATTCCCTGCTTTGTTTGGCTTTATGACAAATCTCACAAGGCAAATCATTTTTAATGTGATTTAAGTTTAAAGTCCCTTTTAACAAGTTTAAGACCTGGTTAACATGATGGCCTAACCAATTATGCCAAACATCCTTTGACACGTAACAACAAAAATACTCACTATTAACAGCAGTAACATGCACATTAAACTTTTCATCAAACAAATACAATCCAACAAACTCGCTACCAGTCCCCAGAACTTTCCCCTTTCTTAAATCCTGAATATAACAATTTGACTCATCAAAGCAAACACTTAGCTTACTATCTTTAATCAACTTGTTTACAAACAGCAAACTAACAATATACTCAGGAACAACCAACACATCAAACAAAATGACATCATTATTAAGTTTTAAATTGCCAACATGTGTAATCTTAGCAAGAGTCCCATGAGGATGTCCCACATTAAGTTTTAAACCAGAAACATCAATCAAGTTAAACATATTTTTAGTGTCATTGGTCATATGCTGATTTGCTTTTGAATCAATTATCCAACCCAAATGATAATTGACCCCATTAACCTTAATATTGACATAATAAAACCTATAGAAATGTTGATTAAAGAAAACATTGCAATTAAAGAAGGAACAACTATCAATACCTGCCATATTGGCATTAGCAGCTGGGGAAGACTTATCATTCAAAAGGCTCATCAATTTTAACATCTGCTCATTACTCAAAGACAAAGGACTAGAAAACGTATCATTATTACCCACAGAACTTCCCCTAACATCACTGTTATTGCTTCTGTTATTATTATTCAAGTTGTTAACAAGTTTAGGTTTGGATTTATTTTAAACCCAGGTGGATACCCAATGATTTCAAAACATCTATCAACAATGTGTCCTTTTAAACCACAGTTTTTACACAACAAACTATCATAGTTTCCTCTGTTAGAGTTATTACGAGTTGACCAATTACTAGAATTATTACCATTTGACCAATTACCAGAACCTTTTCTTTTATTATTATCATTGACTTTAGAATTAAAAGCAGACACTTGAGGTTTTTCAGTTTTAGATGAACTAGCAGGAATCCCCCTATAAGATTCCTCCCTAGAAATAATGACAAAAGCATCTTTGGCTTTAGGAAGGATTTCCCTAGTCAAGATGCTACTTCTAATGGGTTGATAAACATCATCCAAACCCATTAGAAACTGCATAAGTTTCATCAAGTTACCATGGTCAACAACTTCATTTCTAGCCTCACAGGTACAGTCAGGTAACTTGGTAAGAGCATCAAATTCTCTCCATAGAGAATTCAATTTATGATAATATTCAAACACAGGCAAACTACCTTGCTTAAAACTATTAATCTTTTGTAACAGATTAAAAACAATTGAACCATCAACCCTATCATATGTTTCCTTTAACTCATTCCAAACCTTATAAGCATTATCAGAAAACACATGACCCAAATAAACATCTTGGGACAAAGAAGTCAAAATCCAATTCAAAACAACAGCATTACATCTATCCCACTGATCAAGTAAAGGAGCACTAGTAAGATAATAAGATCTAGCACAAGTACCAGTAATAAAGCCCATTTTATGTTTAATTTGCAAAGCAAGTTTCATAGCACTAACCCAAATCCTATAGTTTTCAACCCCAGTCAACTTAACAGTAACAATAGAGGCATAATTAGAATCATTAGGATGAAGATGCAGGGGATTGCCCTGATCAAGAGAACCAATCATAATAGCCATATTGAAACAAGAAAGAAATCAAAGCAAACCAGATAAAACAGCAAAGCAATAAAAAACAGATACACAAACCAATCAAAAAGCAAACAAGAAACAGAAATAACAAAAAAACTAACAAATCAAGACTTAACAAGAACAATAAAACTAATATTACTTCTACACTTACACCCAAGATCCACAAGACTCGAGTATAGTGAATTGGGACAAGCCAGAGCAGGTATTCACACCACTGAAGTGGCAGATCAGGAATAGCTTATCCGTTTGTACCCACTAAACCCTAATCTGTATCACTTCAAAGAAGAAATTAACTTACAGAGCTTTTCACCAGCAGCGAAAGACAATTAATTCCTCTAGATTCACTTAGTCCAGAGGGAATTGAAGAACTAATACACCCAAAGAATACACAAACCTCCAGATCAGAAAACCCCCAAATAGCCAATTAGGGTTTTCACTAAAATCTAGCCTAATTGATCAATACACCGATTAATCAACAATTAACCACCAAAGAACCACTAGATCAATCAAGAACTAAAAACCCCCAAAAATTAGGGTTTCAAGACATAACCCTAATTTAACCGATCTTTAATTAACCACGAAGAGAGCTCAACTAATCAACCTAGAGCTCTGATACCATGTTAAAATGGCACAAAAAAACTATATAGATCACCCAACTAGCCACCCCATGGTGATTTACTTTTATTAATTCAAGATTACAAAGAAGATAAGTCTCCAACACGGATGCTTGCCAAAAACAGATACAATCAAATACCCAATAGTCCCCTTCAGAAGGATCCTATTATTCTATACAAGAACTCACACAACTAAAACGAAACTTAACTAAAACTAAACAAAACTAAAGATCAAGATGACCTTAAATCAGAAACCCAATAAAACCTAAGAACAATTTGAAGAGAGCTTTTTTGAATGATGAAAAACTTGAAGACTGAAAAATGTTCTCAAACCCTAGATCAGGAAGCCACATTATATAGCCACCACATTTCCATAAGAGACCCTGAGAAATGAAACACTTACCAAAACAGTTCAAAGTTAAAAGAAAGAGAATAACAAAGCAAATATTTACACCCTGCCCCATTTATAAATCATAAGCTTGCTGAATAAAGATTAATACTTTTGAACATAAGATCTGGTCGAATTCCACCTTGTTGGTGAGTATGTAGTTTCGTGTATCCATATGTGGTTTCTGTTTAAGGTATGTAATGATGGGGTAATTGTAAGAGATTTGATTAGATATAAGGTGGCACATGAGCAAAGTGACTGTTGTTATAAACAAGATATTTATAGTGTGGCATTAAGTTAGATCGAGTTGGTAGAAACCTTACTAGGATGTCACGAACAGACGATTTATGATGTGCCATAGGAGCAAAGTGACTGTTGTTATCCTTGTTCGCAACAGCAACAAATGCTTTAAGGATTTGTATCTTGTATCTGTTAAATACTTGGTCCTTGTCAGCAAAGCTGACAACATCAACTACATTCTTTTCATTTAGAAATCTTCTAATCCGTTCCAATAATTCCTTCATGTATATAGAAAGACTATATCAAACATATATATTGATTTAAAGCTTACGCAATATTATTATAAGCTTATATAATAAAAGATACGTATACCCACCAACAAATACAATCGTTCTTTTCTTAATGTCTTTGGGAAGTCATATAAAGCTAAACTGAGTAGCCTGGATCCGAGTAGGTGTGATAATCTCACAGCCCATATGAATGTTTTCTGAGCATAGATAAACTTTGATTGATCATAATTTCGTACATCATTATACACATGCAGCAGAGGAGTAATAATAATAGGCAATAATAAATTTGCTAACCTAGTGTGTAAGTCATAAAATGTTGGTACCCTAGCCCATTAACGTTGCGCCCACATACTCCTTCGGATTAGACTGTCACAAAAACCAAACATCAAAACAAATGATAATGATCGACTTTGAAAGTAGGGAGTTTATGGGTTCGTTTCAAGGCTTGTTACAGATAAATAAGATACCTTGATTTTAGCGCGACAATAGGGTCTCATAGCGTCAAACTGAGTCTTAAACAAATCCCCAACTTTTGGAACATATTCGGTGTTGGTGATTTTAGTGTCATCACTTATATTTTGTGTACTTGTGATTTACTTGAGATCAATGGGCTTAGTCAAGTATAGCTAGCTCTTATAGTTGAGTTAGGAGGTGCAGAGTGCATACTCGTTCTAGCTAGCTTAATGCCGCCACGACAAAGACGCGAGGTCAAGGGGGCCGCGCCCCCTTGCGGGGTCAAAGGGTAGCGCCCCTTGTGAGGTCAAGGGGAAGAGCCCCTTACAGGGGTCCCGCTCCCAGGTGAGTGAGGTAGACAGTTTTTAGGATTGTGGTATTACTGGTTTTCCTCAAAAACGGTTTTTCCCACCAAAAGACACACCTTTTTACCAACAGGTGTGTCTCTTCCTGCCAACTGTTTTTAACCGATTATAACCAACTTTCGGTTAGGTTAATATATTTCCAAACATAACATACAACAACAACTTTGTGTTTCTGTGTATATAATTGGATTTTTCGTGCCTTAGAAACTAAGTGTTTTCTCTGAATTATCCAATTCAGGATTTCGTGTTACCCGAGGCATATAGGGTCGAAATACTTAAATCCAAAAGTGATCTTAACATGATTCAGAGAATATATCAGGATTGTTCGATTATTACCATTCACACACACACACACACTGAAATTCTAACATTCGGAATTGTCAATTACAATCACTAAAACTTGCAAATTACCGTTTTTTTTTCATAAAAAGACCCAACGATATATAATAGGAGCTAGAATGTAGTAGATTATTATTAACTAACCTCGGCCACCATGGTTGAAGATGGAATCGTTAGAAAAAAAAAACTAATTGATTCGAGAACCAAAGGCATATATACACCCATAAATGGAAACAAAAATTAGGTTTCTGTCAAACACTTCTTTAAAGTGGCTCATAAGAAGCAATCAAACACTATCTTAAAAGAAGAATAACATTTCATAGAAAGTTTTATCAAAACATGTTATAGAGAAGCTTTTAATTTCAAGGGGATAATTAATGGTTTACAGTTTCTCTATATTGACAAACTCTGTCATTATGAAACTAAAGCTAGATAACGTGTTTGGGAATTTCTCTCCAAGAAGCATTTTCGCAATTTCACGAATAGACATAAAAAATTTGGGGAACTTTTTAGGAAATATGTAATTTTCAAGTTTAGTGTTCTCCAATGAATTCTTGAACCTCGCCTTGATTTCACTATGGTGACTAATGATATTCCTAAAGAGCCGCAATAGGTCGGTTAATTTCTCATATCCATAATTGTTCCTTCTATGCTTCTCAACTTCTCTAGGTACCTCATCATTATCAAATATACCTTTCTAGCTTGTTTTAAAAAGCTCTAGGCCTACAAGATTGTCCAAAGCTTAATGACGACATGAACACCAACACCGCCTTTCATCTCTTTCTTCATGAGTACACATAAATCACTAAGTTTTGCCAATAACTCAATTTTGCTCCGCCAATCGCAAAAAACTAGATGTGGCAAAATCTCTTCAAATGTCGGTCTACAAGAATAAAAACATATAAGAGCTTAAAAAATTATATATAATTTTATTGACATGTTAAGAGTGCAAAAAAATCATGATAACCTATTTATGATCTATAATGTCCACCCTAACATGCTTTGGGGTAACGTGTAAAAAATACATAATATGGGCATGGGCGACCATCTACAACCATTTAAATACCATATGAAGATGAAGGTTCATAGTTACAAAAAATTCTTTGGTACAATACTTTTGTTCATTATTAGTTGCATTAGCTTTTCTAGTTTTTATTTGAATTAAATTACAAATAAAAAAATCACGATCCTTTTTTGCATACCTAGACTTGTAGTCTTTTTGTAGTACTTTTCTTATATAGTCTTATACTTGTGTTTGTTGAGGATAATTACGCAGAAAGGCTTGCGGGCTTGGCTAATATCGAGTGGCTGTCAAAAGAAGAGGCTATTCAATTGAGTATTTAAGTGTTGATGTTTTCGACCGAGGAAATTGTTTGTTGAACGTGATCCACATGTGATATCACCTTCAACAAAAATTTCCCCAGTCGAAAATATAACACTTAAATACTCTCGTAAATCACCTCTTCTTTGTTTACTGGACAACGACTCGATATTAGCCAAGCCCACAAGCTTTGCCGTGTAATTATCCTTAACAAACAAAAGCGAAAGACCTTCTAAGAAAAGTAGTGCAAAAAGACTACAAATCAAGATATGCAAAAAAAAAAAATCTTGATTTATTTTCTCTATATTTTTTCAAATAAAAACTAGAATAGCTGATGCAACTAATAAAGAACAAAAATATTAAACAAAAGAAATTTTTGTAATTATGACCCTTCATCTTTATATGCATTTAAATTTAAATGGCTCAGTGCCAATATTATGATTTTTTACATGTTACCCCAAGCATGTTTGGATGGACATTATAGATTATAAATAGGTTATCATGATTTTTTTCTACTCTTAGCATGTCAATAAAATCCTATAATAAAAAAAATTAGGCACTAATATTGTTTTTATTCTTGTAGACCGACATTTGAAGAGATTTTGCTACATCCGGTTTTTTTGCGATTGACGAAGCAAAATTGAGTTATTGGCATAACTTAGTGATTTAAGAAGAAACAAGAGAAAAATGGTGGTGATGTTCATGTAGTCATTAAGCTCTGGACAATCTTGTAAGCTCGAAGCTTTTTGAAACAAACTGGAAAGGTATATTTGACAATGATGATGTACAAGAAGTTGAGAAGCATAGAACACACGATTTTGAATATGAGAAATTAACTAACCTATTGCGGCTCTTTAGGAATATCATTAGTCAACATAGTGAAATCAAGGTGAGGTTCAAAAATTCATTGGGGAACACTAAACTTGAAACAAAACATATTTCGTAAAAGCTTCCCTAATTTTTTTTATGTCTATTCATGAAATTGCAAAAATGCAACTTGGAGAGAAGTTCCCAAAGAGGTTATCTAGCTTTAATTTGACAGACTTGGTGAATATAGAGAACTGTGATGTTTTGATAAAATTATCTATAAAATGTTTTTCTTTTTTTAGATGGTGTTTAATTGCTTATACATGTTGGAAATTTAGTCCAATTGTGGGAATTGGATCATACATGGAAATGGGTTTGGAGGTACGGAGTGTACACCCATTAAGTTTTCCATGACTCTTTTAGTGATTTGATTAAATAGGTGGTTATTTGCCTTTTTAATTAATTGATTTGATTGCATTAATTGACCATATTTATTTTGGTCATGAAATCATTATTCCTAAATTATGGAGGATAATTGATTTGAGAGATTAATTGGCCATTAATCTCTCATTAATTCCATTATTAGGTTTTGAGTAAATCCCTATAAATAGGGATCACAGTTGCATGGAATGAAAGACAGAAAACATAAACACATAGAAACGCAGGGTTCTTGATCTGTGCCTAGAACAAGAACATACACTTGGTTTTATCCCAAGGAGGTATTCGTGTAACCCAGGCATAGGGTCGAATAATCTTCTTTGAAAAGTGATTACACGACTTCAAGTGATATCCGGTAACCATCTTGGTAATTAGCTAGGCTATTGATTGTCTTCACCCTGATCTGGGATATAATACAACCAACAATCAAAGAAGATTATTTTTGTGATAATCAATGGATGCTGCTGGCATGTTCAAACTTTGCCAAACTTGACAAGTTTGAAGGGGTAGACTTTAGAAGATGCCAGAAAAAGATGCACTTCTTGCTTTCTAGCATGAGTGTGGTGTATGTGTTGACTACTCCTATTCCTGAAGATGGTGGTGATGATGTAACTGTGGAACAAATCAGAAAGAGGGCCAAGTGGGACAATGATGACTATGTCTGCAGAGGTTTAATTCTCAATGGTATGTCTGATTCTTTATTTGATATTTACCAGAATGTTGAATCTTCTAAAGAACTATGGGATTCCTTGGAGGCCAAATATATGGCTGAGGATGCATCAAGCAAAAAGTTCCTTGTTAGTAATTTCACCAATTACAAAATGACTAATTCAAGACCAGTTATGGAACAATACAATGAACTTCTTGGTATACTTGGAAGGTTTACACAACATAAGATGAACATGGATGAGGCCATTCAGGTCTCTTGTATCATTGATAAACTTCCTCCTTCTTGGGAAGATTTGAAGCACACCTTGAAACATTTGAAGGAGGAATTAACTCTTGTTGAGTTGGGCAGTCATCTACGTATTAAGGAGTCCCTCAGGATGCATGATAGTGACAAGCTAAAAGGCAACAATGTTGCTGGTCCTTCAGAGCATAACAACTCCTCCAGGTACAATGACAACAAGGGTAAACGTAAGCATCATGATAACACCAAAGCTGATCCCAAGAAAAAGTCCAAAGTGACTTGTTGGAAGTGTGGGAAACCTGGACACTTGAAAAAGGATTGCAAAGGTGGAAAAGTTGGCAACAAAGCCAATGGTTCTGGCACGAATGGTTAAGTGGATGGTTCTAACAACTCACTGAAAGGTCAGAATATGTTTAATAGATCTTTCCAGGTTTATTATGTTACATATATATCTGAAGCATATTTTGTGCAGGATGATGATGTTGCATGGTGGGTTGACTCAGGAGCAACTATTCATGTGTGTAAAGATAGATGCTGGTTCAATACCTACGAGTCGCTGAATGATGGATCTATTCTTCACATGGGGAATGAGTCAACAGCCCTGGTGCATGGACGTGGTTGTGTAGATCTTAAGTTTAGTTCTGGAAAGATTATTTTGTTGTTTAATATTTTACATGTTCCTAATATAAGGAAGAATTTGGTTTCTAGTAGTGTTTTGAATAATTGTGGTTATAAACAAGTGATTGAATCTAATGAATTTGTTTTATCTAAACATGGTATGTTTATTGGTTTTGGTTATTTAAGCAATCAAATGTTCAGGCTTAATATTGTTAATGATAATATTGCTTCAGCCTTTATGTCAACATCTAAACTGAATGATTCAATCCTATGGCATGCTAGACTGGGCCATGTTCACTTTAAGAGGATGCAAGATATGTCTACGGATGGGTTAATCCCAGCTTTTGACATGGACACTGAAAAGTGTAAGACTTGCATGCTGAACAAAATAACTAAGAAACCATTTCAAAATGTAAAACGTGAAACTAAAGTTTTGGAACTGATCCACAGTGATTTATGTGATCTGCATGCTACACCTTTACTAGGGAATAAAAAATACTTTGTGACATTTATTGATGATGCTTCTAGGTTTTGCTATGTTTATTTATTACATTCAAAGGATAAAGCATTAGATAAATTCAAAATATTCAAAACTGAAGTTAAATTACAACAAGGGTCCCAAATTAAAAGATTTAGGACTGATAGGGGAGGTGAGTACATTGATACTATGTATTTTCAGTCTGTTGGTATTATCCATGAAACGACTGCCCCTATGCTCCACAACAAAAATGGTATATCTGAAAGGAAAAATAGAGTACTAAAAGAAATGGTTAATTCCATGTTGTCCTACTTAGGACTGAGTCAAGGGTTCTGGGGTGAAGCTATGTTAACAGCTTGCTATTTATTAAATAGGGTTCCTAATAAAAGGAACAGGATTACCCCTTATGAACTTTGGACTAAAAAGAAACCAAACCTGTACTACCTCAGGGTTTGGGGTTGTAGGACAGTTGGGTGAAAGAGGCATTGAATGCATCTTTGTTGGATATGCTGAGCATTCCAAGGGTTTTAGGTTCTATGTTATTGAACCTAATGATTCAGTTGTAATTAACTCAATAATTGAATCAAGGGATGCTATGTTTGATGAGAATAGATTCTCTTCAGTCTCTAGACCAAGTCTCAGTATTCCTAAAGTAACTGAAGATATTGGTGGTTTAGTGGTCCCTGAAATGGTCACTGATGAGGTTGTTTAACAACCTGAATCTGAGCTTAGAAAAAGCAAAAGGTATAGGACTCCAAAGGATTTTGGACCTGAATTTCAATTATATTTAATTGAAGGAACAAGGGATGAGGTCTCTGACCAACACTCCTATTGCTTTAATGTTGAGGATGACCCCAAAACATTTGATGAAGCAATGAAGTCCCAGGATGTTGCTTTCTGGAAAGAAGCAATTAATGATGAGATGGACTCCATCATGGGCAACAACACTTGGGTGTTGGCTGATCTACCTCCAGGTTGCAAACCTCTTGGTTGCAAATGGATCTTTAAAAGAAAACTGAAGGTAGATGGAACTATTGAAAAGTTCAAAGCAAGGCTTGTCATTCAGGGTTTTAAACAAAATTCAGGGATAGACTACTTTGATACTTATGCTCCAGTGGCACGTATCAGTACCATAAGACTGCTGATTGCTATGGCATCAATTCACAATCTGATTATTCATCAGATGGATGTGAAGACAGCTTTCTTGAATGGTGACTTGGATGAGGAGGTCTATATGACCCAACCTCACGGCTTCATCATGCCTGGCAATGAAAACAAGGTGTGTAAACTGATTAAGTCTCTTTATGGACTAAAGCAGGCACCTAAGCAATGGCATTAAAAGTTTGATGAAGTGGTTTTGTCTAATAGTTATTTACTTAACCAAGCTGACAAATGTGTATATAGCAAATTTAATGAAACTGGTAAAGGAGTCATCATTTGCCTATATGTTGATGACATGCTGATCTTTGGCACTGACCAAGTTCAGGTTGACTTGACAAAGGAATTTTTGTCATCAAAGTTCTCGTTGGGACATTTGGGGGGAGGCTGATGTGATGTTATCCTTGAGGCATAAGGAGTTAAACATGAAAGTAATGGGTTGTCATTTCCTAAGTCTCAGTTGTATTGAGATGGTACTGAAGAAGTCAATTCCTTTGATTGCATTCTAGTGAGAAATCTATAGTACAAGTGAGAAGTTGAGTGCCCATTAGGGTCAGGTGTATTCTACTTGAGCTAGTTCTAGGGTTGATGGCTTTGATGTTATGCATGACTTGTTTGTACAAGGCCTATGACATTACATTGGCTGTGGAGTAAACTGAGTACGTAGACTAGTTAGCCGGGGGTATCAGCACTGGCAAGCAATTCAGCCGGGTACTGAAGTACTTAAAGAATGACAACCTATAATTTCTAGATTAGATTTTTTAAGAGCATCACGCTGTTGATCATACTGTTTTTGAAGAGTTTCATATGATTTTAAGCAATCTTTAAAGCAAGTATGTACCTCAGAGTCTGAACTTGATGAACTGGATGATGTTACATTTCTCAAATTCAGGTCATTCTACGACTCCTATTATTCGTCACTATTTATTTTGGTCTGATACGCGGTTACTTTTAAATTAACTTTAAGATAAATCGCGTAGACTAGAAATAATCATTTAATGTAAACGGTCATCAAATAAATTAAGGTTTACATCAACCAAGTAATAAATAATTATTAAGAAGATAATTATTAACTTTGAGTATTTTATTTTTATCGGTCACGTAAAAGGTTTACGTTTCGCAATAAAATACATTCGGACACACCCCGGAAATACCTAGACTTACCTAGACTCAAACCAATACCCACTTTGAAACCTTAAACACAAAAATTAAATCAATTCTTGTGTAAAACCCACTATAGCCGAATATGAGTACCAAAAACAACTAGAAATTTTCCAAGATATTGCTAAGTACTTGTACAAACTCCCTTTAATTAATATAGTACTAAGTGTTCCTAGTAAATCCATTATACAATGGTTAATAACCCTTTGTTCTCTCTTTCTCTCTTGGATACTCGGCTAGACATCAAACCACACACAAATCCATAAGATTTTCATAATCTTGATAAATCTTGTACAAATATTGTGTAATTAAGAATAGTACTTGGGTGGTTTAACAAAACAATGTGTAGTTAACTAGAAAACTTCAAAACCACTAGGGTTAGAGCCGGTTTGGTTTAGTTTGTGTGACTAGGAGATATAACTAATTATTTGCCTATAAATACACACTCATATTTCACCATTTTACACTCTTACAAACACAAACACTTAAACACATACACCCTCTTTGTTCGGGTCATAAAACCGCAAGCAAACACCCTTCCTTTACTCCACACGAAGCCATAACACACGCAAGGGTCACACGAGCTAGGGATTGAGTATACACTAAGCCTTGGAGTCTTGGTAAATCATTTGGACGTATAAATCATACGCGGGTTGTCTCCATTTCGCGCACACACTCGAACCAAAGCATTTGGACCCTTTGTAAGTTCACGTCTAAACTTATACGCTTTCATAGTAAGCTTGTTTCCTTGTTTTTCTAGTCATTATGTCACGTAGCCTATAAAGGATACGTTAATATAGGCGTAAGTAAAATGGGTATGAAACACGCATGTATTACGTGCATATTACGCGTATAATATCTCTTGTGTGGTGCTAAGATATGCTAACACCTATAAAACATGACTAATCATCGAGCTAGGGCTAAACGTTTCATGTAAAATACAAATATGGGAAAACATTATGATCTTTTGTGCGTTTATAGTGAGTACACAGAAACCACGCGTAAACTTTCGTGATAAACAAAGTATTATGGCTTGGGGACGGGTAAGCGACACTAGTAAACACTAGCATGTAAAGCGCGACGTAAATATACGTTAAAAACACGGCATTTCGTCACTAGGGCCGTCGAACCTTATGTAAGTTACTAGGAGACTAATGGGCCATTCGTAATCGTGTAAACCAAACACATTCATATTCGGGCCCAACCGGCCCAACGAGCCCAAGTATGGAAAAGCCACGGCTTAATAATAAGCTTATTCGAGCTTATTAACTTACCTAGAAAACCTATGAACTTGTGTATAAGTTACATGCACAAGTGGACTTTCTATCGGGCCTTTTCTGGCCCAAATAGCTATGTACAAGCCAAAGGTGCCCAATAAGCCTACCCGGTAAAACCCACAGCTTATTGCAAACTTATTTCAACCAATATAGACCCTTTATACCTTTTAAGAACCAAACAGGTCTTTATTGGGCTTCACGGCCCATTCTCGTGAACCTACGAGGCCATAAGCCACAAATAAGCTTCGACAGCTTATTTGTGAGCTTAGATAGCTTATAGGGGTTGTAATAAGCCTAGACAAGCTAACGGACCCTAAGTCATCAAGCCTAAACCTTTAAAACTCTTGTTGGGCTCATAACGAGTCCAATAAGCCCATTTTCGAGCTTAATTGCTAAAGGAATAAGCCCCATTTATGGAACAGCTCATAAGCTCTATAATAAGCCTTATAAGTATGGAAAAATAAGTTGAAATCAATAAGGTAACCCTAATGGACCCTTTTATTAACTTTCGGTTAAGGTTGTTGGGCCAACGAGTCCAAAAAGCCTAAGTAAGCTCATCCGAGCTTATTAATAAGCCGAACTGATAAGAATAACTTGAATAAGCTTAACAAGTACTTTTGTACCTTTGAAAACTAAACAGGACCATTAATAAGCTTCATGGGCCTTAACGGACCCAATAAGCCCATTAAGCATAAATAAGCGTATCCGAGCTTATTTATAAGGAGTTTCAGCTTCTATGACTTATTTGAAAGTAATAAAACCAATTGCCACTTGTTAGAACTCAAATGGGCTTGAATGCGATTTTTACAACTTAAGGGGCTAAATATGTCAATTTTGAAACTTAAGGGTGTGAAACTGATAACTCATTGTTTTGATAGCTTAAGGGATTGTTTTTGTCATTCGGAAACTTTAGGGACTATTAGAAGCATATAAGGACTACAAGTGAAAACTTAAGGGGTCTAAAGTGTAAATGTTACATTTTCATAAACTAGAGGGGATGTTTTGTAATTATAGAAAATCTAAGGGTATTTTATAAACAAAATTGACTTCATAAACATTTAACATATCGGACGAATTATATTCGGGTAATATATAAGTTAACCTACGATTTAATAAATACGAATATTTATTAATAACTTATATACGTATACAAGAACGTGTGACATTGTATACCTTCCCAAGAGCCATCAAATAATTTCAAATACGATAAACATGTGCACCACCACACAAGTGATAACAGTATATATAAACTAGCAAATTACTGTAGTTTATACATTGAGTCTTTAGCCTAAACTTGTAGACTAAGACTGGCCGTATTTACTTAGGTATTTGACGGTGTGATTCATACTTGGATATATTATCATTTCCATGTTTTATAATTATTTAAATGATTTACATCCTTGGGGTGAGAACATGCTTTGTTTTACAAATTTGGACGCAGTGTAATTTTTTACTATGATTACGGTTTGCCTAAAGTAGCGATAACCACTGAGCCATTATCATGAACTATCAATTACTGGGGATAATGGAGGGCGAATGTTATAAAATAGATCTATTTGGGATTGACATCCCGTTCGGGTTGATTAGCTATCACGGGAACGAACGTATACCATGTCGGATTTGGGATGTTACGGATTAGAACATCATTCACGGGCAATTATTGGCAATCTATTTGCATTTACATGTCGAGCTTCAGTGTCATGAGCTTAGGAAAAACGTAATTACCTTTTATGATGTTTGCATCTGTTGCTTAATCATACACTTGGAAATCTTGCGGTCCTACAATTGATTTACATAAACCTATGAATTCACCAACTTTATGTTGACGTCTAAGAATGTTTTTCAGGTCAATAAGGCCCACGAGGTGCGATGATACATTGGAAGTCAATAATTGAGAGTCAACCATTTAAGATTTGGGGTCTTTTTACATTATTGGGGGACAATTGTTATAAACGAATTCTTTACTTTTTATGGTGAACTATTTGAAGCCATTGGGCATATGTAACAAACATGTATTTTGTTAATCCAATGTATCTATTTCAAGTGACACGTTTAGTGGTCGTTCTTATCTTGTGCTATTGAACTATGAAGTAACGCTCGGATATACATTATTTTCGCTGGCTCACCCAGATTTGGGGGGTGTTTACATATGTGGTCGTAAAGTTATTGTGCGAACTTATTTATCATGTTTCTTAAAATTTAGTAAATGTATAAGAGTAATCCCGGGTAACTTTGCGGTAGAGAAAGGTAATTTAAATACTGAAGTATCTTTTGAAGGCTCATATGTTCAGATTTATGGATCTTATATGGTTCTTAGATATAAACATTATGCCGTGATTATATACATGTTGTTGTTTAATACTTTGGACATGTATTTTTAAAAGCTAGTATTTGTTCATAGTTGTTGCTTCTATGGAATTTGGATAACGTGTGAGACTATGAAGAGATGGTTAAAATGTTGCCCATAGAAATGTATTAATTTGACGGCCATGTCCAATTGATACGGTTTTCCTAGTAGTTTACAATTAATGGCCTCATCGATCTGTAATATCTGGTTATTGCGTTTATGTGATTACATCTAGAGATGAACATGTTCAAGGAATTGGTAGGTGCAGATGCGTTGAGGAATTATGACCTACAGATCGTGTATGAAATTATGGAAAGAGGAATAAAAAAGAATGATGGAAGAAAAAGACGTGTGAAAGCTGCAGTAGAAAAACGTGCTGATGAATAGTGGAAGAAGTTGTAGCCACTGCGAATCATAAAAATTAAATGGAAAACAGCGATGGGATTTGAGATACCTGTATATGAAGGATGAAGATATGATGAATGCTGTTTGGAATCGATATGGATTACGACAATGTACATTTAGCATTTAATCAAGAATCAATTCCTATATTTCCTCTTTGAATATATTTATGATGTTTTACTCTTTAGATTATGAATTATTTTCTGTTAAAAACATATGTGCATTTGATTATCGATTATCAATTGCACCCATTTTTGTGTTTAATATATTAAGTAAACTTCAACTGCATATATTTATTTTTGTAGTAAAAACTCAATGCATATATATTTGCATTACCTACATTCGTACACTTTATACCCCATCGCATTTTTGTTTCACTGCTTTTGTTTACTTATTAGATATTGTGTTTGTAAATACAAATATTTGCGTAAAACCGTTATTTCTATTTTACGATCTTTATGCTTTGATCATGATTAACATATTCTCATGCTTATAAAGCTCCACGAGTAACACATATCTTATAAGAGAAAGGAGGGAAGAAGAAAAAGAGGGAGTGGTAGCCCAAGCCTAAAACATATTAGGCGTGAAAACGATGTCGTATCGGATGCTTTTTCAATAAATGCGGTTGTTTTGGGCCGAGTATGTGGTTTTGAGCTAATAAGAAGCCTAAACAGAATTTCGATAGAGAAAACACAGAAATCGACAGAAAAATAATTTAGTAATACTGAAAATATAATTTAGACAAAAATTATCAAATATTATGTTTCGCAAGAACGCGACGGCCTAATACCTCGATATTATACAATCACTAAATAAACGTTCCTTCTTGTACCTAAACATGCCAAACTAATTAACCACCTAATTAAAAGTCAAGTGAGGTTTTATTCAAATAATGGCTACAGTAGAAACTCGATAAATTAATACTCGATTATTTAATAAACTCTCTAAGATAATATTTTTTGCCGGTCCCGGAATCGGGGATAGGGTGCTAAATTTAATAATTCGCTAAATATTATAAGATATAACATTTTTTGATAATTTTTTTAGGACCATATAAAAAATATAAATTAAATAATTCCTTATATATATGCTATTACATGATATAGAATGATTTATGAAGGTTTCTTGAAAAAATGACTCAATTGTCCTTTTGTTTTTTGTTGAAATCAATTTTCCCTGAATCTCCGTCTCTAATTTTCCTTAGCATGTAGAACTTCTGTGTTGTTTTCTCATAGCTCAACAAGAAATTGTTCAATGTGATTGCGCTTTACTAGCGCTTTAGTTTCGCCAAGGGTGTTCCATTGTAGAAACTTTCCTCATCTTCGTCATCGAATATCATCTTATTAATTCCATTAACGACTTTCAATAATTTCTTACATCACAGTCAACAACTGTGCAACTAATTTTTTTCTGGGTGAGTCAGGAACATTCTTCGACATCCATTGCATTGCGATAACCCAAACTCTTTGATCAAATTCTGGAGTTCTTGGAGTGACTTTCACACCTTCATCTGAGTTCCTCAAAAGTCATGTTATCTGTGATCGAAGTTTAACAAACTGACGAAGCAGTTCACAAATTGTATATTTGCACTAAATTCATAGTCCATGCTGAAATTGCAAGATTCATTGCATTAATACATTTATTTTGCTGGATTTGGAACCCTAATTCATAATCCCTCCAAAAGGGACTTCTATAAAAATCGACGACGATAATGCATCTTAAAAGCTCGTATGATCCCACGCGTTTCACAAGTTGATTTTGAAGTTGTGTTTGGTGGCAAAACAAATAATTCAACAATTTCGTAATCCTTCAATAATTTTTGGATGAGCAGGCAATTATTCCACAATCAAGAGAATTTTTCTGCCACCATTTTTTTATATCAAGTCTGGCGAACTATTCTTCAAATAACCACCAGTCATCCAAGCTCGTGTTGTTTAGCACGGTACTCACAGTTCAGACTGTTCAGTTTACATTCTTGAAGCACTTGGTTTAGCATATTTCCCAATAATCCATAAAGGAGTTTTTCCTGAACCCGTCCTCCATTACAGCAAATAGCAACAGTTAGTCTTTCATTGTCTTTTACGTTTTTTCCCTTCAAGCTGCATTTGTTGCAAGGGAATGATCCGGTTCGAAGTCTAAAAAAACAAACCCTGTTTAAGATCAAAAATCATGTAAATTAATTACATTCACTAACAAAGTACAAAATATAAATAAAATAATAAAAAAACAAACATGTTCATTCATATTAAACGATGTCTTTCATTTCAAACTTGATCAACTTTGTCTCTTATCGGATTTTAATTTGTCCTCCATGCCTCCATTTCAACAGATCCACTTCTCCAAAACGCGGGGAATTTTTAAGTCAATATCTTTGCTTTGATACTTTCAAGCCAACAATAGAAAAAGTAAAGTCTGGAGTATCCATCCTGATTAAGCCATCAATTCGTGTTTAGCTTTCCTATGTCCAGATACCCTTCTGAGGCTTCCCATGGACACAAGATTAAATTTTGATTTAGGAAAATCAGTCGGGGTGTTAAGATGCAAACGGTTTTTATAACACACCAATAATTTTATCTTTTTCAAAATTCATCTGTCAATTCATAAGCTGCACCGAATCGATATCCAGTATCACAAGTTCGATCCATGTAGGATCTCACAAGTCGCCTACCAGAGAGCTTGTTTGATGTTGGCTCTAGAAGGATTTCCATCGTTACTGTGAATACTATTTAGGTAACACTCTGATGTTCTGGCAAAATCACAAGGATAATGCGTAGGACTCTTGATATATTTCTTTTTTTCACATTGTGTAAATTAGCAAGCATATTTTAGATAAGTGTCCTAATGAGATTTATGAATGATTTCTTTTATGGCTCTAGACTTGATAGTGCAAATTTGATTTTAATAATCGGAGGCTGGAGCAGACTGCCACCTTTTCAATACCAACAAACTCAGAGTGAGAAAGTCGATAGAAATGTCTTTAATCTTAGTGAGAAATGAAACAAGAGTCTTTTGAGAGACCTTGAATGGCTGGGAAGGGTTGTGCATCGCGTCACTAGGTCCATGACAACTGTCTTCAATAGTGTTTCTAACAGTTTATGTATTGACCCGGTTTCTACCTAAGTGTAAGTAGGGCTTCTTTTATTTCACCCTTTATTTTGACTTTTCTTTTTAATTCTTCAACCCCTTCAGTGCTTACTGAGACATCATGACTAGTACCTTGTTGGGTTTGTTCCAGTACTAGCTCTATCTTAGTCGGCACTATTCCTTTATTCTCACTTTTACTCCTTTTTTATATCATACCTAAGGACTTTTACACTAACTAGTGGATTGTCTCTGGGTAGATCCCTCCAGTTCTGGTTGGATCATGAGAACGAATACCTAATCCTAACCACCTTATAACTCAAAGTAATTACAAACATGGTTAGTCTTTTGGTATTATTCTCAGCCTTAAAACCATTTGAAATTGCTCCCCCTCAACATGTACATCGATATTCAAAAATGTTTAGCACATGAAGGGTGAAGCTTGCACTTGAGTCCTTAAAATCACATCTTTAGCCATATATTTTATCAACTTTTTCCTCCCCTTAAAAAAATGTCAAATCTCTTGATATTTTGGATATCAATTGATTTAAATATTAATGGTTTCAGGGAAAAAATGTCCAATTATTAACAAGCCGTATTAGGAACATTGTCATGCTCCTCCTCAATTTATGAGGGTATTATATATATATATATATATGTTGATTAAGTTAATTTGAAAATTATTGAATTTATTGAAAAATTCATAGAAAATTTCATACTCCAAACACTATTTATATTGACTACTATTATAAGTCTATACTACATATTCACAATATTCACATGATAAGATTTTGAGATTAGACTTGACGATTAAATGGTACGATTCATCACTTTGTAGTCTATCTCGAGTTCCCTTGCACCAACCAATCGCTCCAGTAATTTTTGAAGTATTTCCCTTTCTTTCTTGCAAGCTAAGCTATTGCTTATTCAATCAACTCAATCATAAAACCTGACCTCCTCCGGTCAACAGCCATCCCACTTTCACGTTGGCAACTCCGTGTGTAATCCAAAACCAATAGTTTCGTACTAGTATGAATCTCATCGCAACATACTTGGTGTGCCATCCGAGAACTTGTACAGCTCATCAGCTAGCAAAACTCTTTTCAGTTTGTTCAGGTCTTCATAGACAATGCCTGGTGGATCGTATGATGGAGTGTAGGGTTCTTTGAATTCTATTTCTGGAAAGGTCTTCTGAGGTTTGGTGATGTTATGTGTTCTCTGGTAACTTCTACATCCAAGCTATAAATCTTCGACAACGATCTCTTGAGGATAGGCATTCTTTGTGAACATACGAAGGGCCACAATAAAGACTCCCCAACAATCATCCATCTCCCTTCAATGTGGAATAGCTTGTTTTTGAACATGCAAGAAGAAGCATATCTTCAATGTCGTTCAGGTGTAGATCAACGAAGTCACCTTCTTTAAACTTATTAAGTTTTGATCGCATCCTTTCACCATAATCTCTTCCAAGTGCCATATCCAAGCAGTTCCTTGACACTAATAACACCTTCACAAAGACAGGAAATAAATAAAAACAAGAATTTGTCTAGTAGAGTAAACATTATTCTTGGAAAATTTGCTTACATGAGATCGGTATCCAACCAACAGATTACGACAGTCTTTCCACCCTAGTCTATGAGAATCCCTTTTCAGCATCTTTGTCATACGCATGTTTAATGGTACTCCAAAGTGTAGGGACCATGTCTTCAATTCCTTTGATCTTATACCGAGCCACCTTTGTCTTCGTAATAGATGTAGTGTATGTAACCTCTGGATCAGAAGTCTTCAGATACTCCAGATCATTGTTGAAGAAGTAGTCAACAGTAATGGTTCGATGACCTGTGGGACCTTGTAGAGGAAGAGGCTTGGATAGATCAAACGGGTAACGATCTCCTTCTAGATTATTCCAATCCAGTTTGTTTGTTAACACATTGAAGCACTCTTGGAAGTTGTACTCAAGCTCGATACTGCTAGAGCAAGTGCCTTTTAACAGATTAGAGGCAGGTCCTAACAAGATATCTTGAGTGAGATTTTCTATTTTGAGTCCATTCAACACATACTTGGAGAAGTCAATAGGAGTGGCCATGAGGTCATTGAATGTGAGAGGAGCCTTTGTAGCAGAGATCATTTTATTGAACCAAGGCTGTTTGGGTTGATCAAGTATAACCTGACGCTTGTTTCATTCAAGATCAGGAGTAGGAGGCCTTGGAGGTTGCTTGAACCAATCTGGATTCAGAGTCTTAGTAGTCTTAGGTTTAGAAGCATCTTGTGGTTGATCTTCATCATGAACCACATCATCACCCGCATCAACCATAACCACCTCAGCAATGGGTTCTTCAACTGGTTCCTTTACTAGAGCAGACTTACCAGTTTTGGAGCCTTTAGATAAAGCTTTACCTTTAGGGGTTTCCTTAGTGGAGGATGGCTTCTTAGAAGACTCAGACTCTTTAGTTCTTCTCCTTTTGGTCTTCTTACCCAGGTTTGGTCCAGCTGGAGGGTCTTCATCATCATCATTATCATGCTTTCTCTTATGGTCTTTGACTGTATCAGCAACTCCTTTATCCATTGTGTTTTCATCTTCAATCAATGCTTCCATGAGTGCATGATACAATCGATGATTGGCAGGATTTCTGTTAAAAGACTTGTTTGCATGCATGGATTGGTAGAGAGTGCTTTTCAGATCATACTCTTTGAGAGTTCCCTTGTCAGTAGACTTGATGGTAAACTTTGGTGTTTGTTGCTTCTCAGCTTGTTTCCTCTTGATTTTTAGAATCTCTGAAGCACTCTTCTCGGATCCTTATTCTAGATCAACTGTTGGTGTTTGTTTCTTGTGTAACTCAGGAATTTGCTACAGAGAATATTTCTGAATAAGATCTGCTGTGTGTTTCTTCAGTTCCTTTTGAAAGACATCCTTAACTTTGGATCCAAGATAGTTTTCTACAACGGATGGAACTTGTGTATTGAGAGCAGCAAGAGCTTCAGCAAAGAGATCTATTTTCTTAAGATCAAAAACATCTTTCTCCAATTTAGCAACTCTTAGTTTAACAGCAGTGAGTGCATTGGATTCAGAAATAGCAGTGGTGATTATTTGGTTGTAGTTGGTGGTGTGGGAATCGGTGTTGTTGTTTGTTGAGGTATAGATGGTACGGTGGAGACAGATGGAGGAGGTAGTGTTGTTGTAGTAGTTGTTAAAGGAGATTCCTGTACTGGTGTGGGAATTGTGGGTTCAGAAATCACAGATATAGGTACACTTTTAACATATGGAGACTAGGTATGTGGAACTTGAGACTGGATCTTAACTTCCAATAATGAGTTGATCTCTTTATCTGTAGTGTCCTCAACAGTACTAACCAAAGAAGAATCAGAAGAAAGTTTAAGGAATTGATCACCAAAACCTGAAGATACAGATAAGCTAGAGCTTGATGGAGGGAGTTCGGTCTTCTTGGCATCATCCTTTACTTCTGAAGTCTTTTCAGCATCTGCCTTTGCTGCATCAGTAATCTCTTCATCACCTTTATTAGAATCATCAACTTCAGCATTAATCATCTCTTCATCCTCATCCTTGCGCACATGAATCTTATACTTATAGATATCATCTTCACCAGATTTAGTTTCATTATCAGCATCTCCTTCCTTTTCTTCTGTCTCTTTGTCATCAAGTTTGTCTTCTTTAGAGTGTTCACTTTCTTGTTCTGATCCCCACTCAAGAATAACATTTTCTTTAGTTATTTCCTTTTCCTCATTGGGAACCCCTGGTTTAGTACCAGTTCCTTCACTTGAGGTAGCAGAGACGACTGTGGACTCATTGGGAACCCCTGGTATAGTACTAGTTCCTTCATTTGAGCCTTCAGTATCTGGTTGTCTTCTGCTTGTCTTCTTACTTTCCTTAAGAGCTTGCATAATGTTTGCAGCCTCTTGTTCTTCTGGAGTAAGAGATGGAGCACCTTTAAGTTTAGTCTTGGAAGTGGCGGGTTTTGACTTTGGAGCACTTGGAGTGTCTTGAATGACTACACTCTTAGAACTTCTGCCACCAGACTTCTTCTTAGCAGATTCAGTCACGATCCTTAGATGAGTACCATGGACTTGTCTTGCTGCTTCTGCTTCTTCAGCTTCAGTTTGGCTGATAGACTTAGCTAACTCCAAAGCAGCATCAGGATCATCAAAAATAATATTATCATCAGCAGATAGTGTGACTTTCTTCTTGAACCTTCTTTTACTAGAGGTTTACTTTCTGGCAAGTTCTGATTCAGGTTCAGACTCTTCAGATACATCAACAATTTCCTGAGAGTCATCAGCAGTCTTCTTTCCTTATGAATCTTTGCCTCTGCTCTTCTTGGGGCGAATCTGACCAATAGAATACTTGATGAACATCTAATAGGATTCAGATTGTTTGATTGCTTCTGTTAGCATAGTCTCAGGAATAGGAAGTCCATATTCTTGATAATCTTTACCTATTTTGACAAACTTTAACCTACTTACAATACCATCATCCTTGATTGTATGATAGTGTTGATAGTTGAGGTTGGTGAGAGACTTGTGTTGTTTCAAGAAGTGATTGATGATGATTTTGGTGAATCGGGGATAAGGCATGTTTTCTCGTCTTGATCTCTTTTCTTTCTTGTGATCAATCTGGTAAGCAATGTCTTCCCAAATCAACTCAGGATAGTCAACATTTTCTCTTTTGAACATCCCCCACAGTATGTCAATTCTGGACTTTCTGAGTTTGTCATTACTTGTCGTCTTTCCAGAGAGACACTTGTTGATTATAGCTGCCAGAGTTCTCTATGGCTGGTGCATGTGATCCACAAACATGTTGGTGTGCTTGTACAGTAGACCCTTGTAGCCAAGATCAATGAGAAAGGTGAGTGCAGTATCATCATTTGTAAAGTCTACACCTTCCACTATTAGACAGATATCAAGAATTATCCTAAAGACTTCAGCATTGACAGTACACTTCTTATTGGCAAGTAGAAATTCATAAGAATCAGTGCCTTGAACCTTCTTGATGGAATACCAGAATTGCTGCATAAATATTTCTGGGACATCTACAGAGATAGTGAAAGCTTTGAAGCAGGTGGAGTTCTTGATGAGATCAATGACTACTTGAAATGTCTCTTCCTTCTGTGGCACAGTGGTTTCCAGTCTGATATTGGTAGAGCTAATCTTGACTCTCTCAGAGAATGGAACCCATTTACCATCACGAGCAGCAACTTGTTGTTTTTCTTAAGGATTCATGATTCTGCTTAAGAATTAACCACTATATTTTATATATATAGTAGATATATATTTTACTGATTTAGTTTGGTTATCCTTTGAAGATATGATTGATCTATGATTAGGTTTCATGCAAACATGGCAGAATTACTACACTCAATGAATAAGTCAACTAAGGTCAATAGTCAAAAATCAACTCAAAGTAGTCAACATGACATTTCCAAAGGAACTTAGGACACACATTCAATTAGAGAGCAGCAAATGAACATTCAAGCAAAGCAAGTTATGACACTAAGTATTACACAAAATTTTAAAAATTTTGGGCAGAGTTTCCTTTTATATTTTGTCATATTTCGCTTGGATTGTAACCTGTCATGTTTCGCTTGAAAACTATTTAACATGTTACACTTTAAGTAAGAATTACATGTTTCGCTTAGATCTGTTTTACATGTTTCGCTTGAAGTGAGGGTTACATATTTCGCTTAGAATAAATGGAACTTGTTTTGCTTGGAATGAGTGGAACATGTTTCGCTCAGAAAACATGTTTCGCTTCATTCCAGCCCAACATGTTTTGCTTTATTCAAACGTAACATGTTTCGCTTCATTCAAAGATGCCTAACTTAGGTTTTACCAATTAAATACCTGTAAGAACTTCTAACAATCATCACAAATACTATCATAACATCACAGAATCATTAACCACAAGATTAAACAACCTTTTTAAGCATGCTAATTCAAATTCGAGCACATATAGGAGAGAAACACATTCCAAGTGTGCTAAGGGCCATTTATAGGACATATAATGCACACTTAAGTGTCTACATCAGTTAACAAACACACTTTAACCACCAAATGAGCAAACTTATACTATTTTCAAACCAATGCACCTAATAATCAAATATTCCAAGTAAACAAGATCAAAGGAAGCATAGCAATGTTCTAATAGCATAACGAGGCTCATTTGAGGTATCTAAACACAAACCCATAACTAATCACTCACAGAACTCATGTTTCGCTTTATTCATCCTACAAAAATCAACGTATCTCACTAATGGTTGAGATATATCAAAAACTGTTTCAAACATACCTTAATCGTACCCTAACGCACAAAACCCCTCAACTAATATGACAAAAACTACAACTTTTAAATTATAAACCCTAAATCATTTTTAATTGATTTTGAGTGATAAAAGGAGTTTTAAGTTGATTAGTTTTACCTAGATAATGAGGAATGAGTTATGAATGAGTGAATCTTTTGCCTTAAAACCACGTTTGAATTTTCAATTATGAAGGGAGCAAAATGTGTAGAGAGAATTTAAATGTGTTTGGTTTTGTGAAAGTGAGCGAAATGTGTAGTTTTAGTATAATAACCGGCTGAGTTTTCATAAATGGCAAGACTAGTCCTTGTTGTTTTTAACAAATTCTATTTTCATTTTAAACTTAGTGTTAAGTCTAAACTAGTTCTAGAAATGTTATATTAAGTCCCTCAACTTTATAGTTTAGATTTTAAGTCCACAATTCAACCATTTAGTCTCTAAAGATTAAATCCAATAACATTTTAAGAACAATTTGAGTTACAAATACATTAACTCCCCTTTAATTGATAATCCGTTATTGTTAAACCTTTTTCCATTTTATTCCGCGATAACTTTTTGAAAAAATTATTTTGAAAGAATTTTACTATTTCTCCCCCTCAAATAATATTTCGTTTTCTATTTAAAGAGCTGTATACATTGTTTGAGTGATAGAAACTTCTTTTAATTTTTTTTTATGAGAAACTGATATTATTTAATTATTCTTCAAAAACAACACCATTAAAAACAAGATTTCTATCGTTTACATAAATAAATGCACTGGCACGTACACTTATTTGATATAGGAAGCACGAGTTGTGTTGCAAAGTAAACACAAGCCTTTAAATAAATATGAAGTAATTCATTCCCGAGAAAAATTCATTTCCCGTTGTGAGGCCAATTTTCTTTTTGAAATACTTGCCTTTAAATTAATGAGCGGGTTGCTATCTGAAATAATAGCAAGCCATATGACATATTTTCTATTCGAACTTTATTTACAGCTTTGTGCCATTATTAAATGGCATTTCTAAGGCCGTAAATATTATCAGTTCTATAAAACATGTCATGAAAACCTATTTTTGTATTTTTCTGATTTTTTAATTTTTTTATTTTCTTTTCTGGTTTTATATTTTTATATTTTCTTTTTGAAAAATTTATACAAAATGAAAAATCTTTTTGGGTTTTTATGATTTTCGTATATACATATAATACACTGGATATTTGACGAGTTACCACCATTACTCGTCTTCCTTCTCTGTCAGACGTTTTAGCGTTTCTGGAGACATGCTTCTCATACCAAGCTTTTCGATCAAGAAATTGAATCTTTCTCGTGGCAACCGTTTGGTGAAGATGTCAGCCAGTTGATATTTCGTCCGAACAAAGTATAATTCCACTATTCTATTCTCCACTTACTCCTTTATAAAATGGCAGCGTACATTAATGTGCTTGGCTCTAGAGTGTTGAACGTTGTTGTAGCATAGAGCAATCGCACTTTTGTTGTCTCGGTACAGAGGAATCTTATTGAATGTAAACCCGTAGTCTGTTAGCTGTGATCGCTTCCATAGGATTTGAGTACAACACCCAGATAAGGCAATATATTTAGCCCATGTACTCGAAATCGCAGTGCTCTTTTGCTTCTTGGAAGACCAGCTAACAAGTTTATCACCTAATAATTGAGTGCTTCCTAATGTACTGCGTCTAGTGTCCTGACACCCCGCGTGATCTACGTCTGAATATGCTGTTAGAGACATATCGGTATCCTTCGAGTACCAGAGACCCATGTTAATGGTTCCCTTTAGATATTGAAAGATCCGCTTAACCGTATTTAAGTGCTTTTTGGTAGGCTTTGCCTGATACTGGGCACATAAGCAGATTGCATAAATAAGGTCAGGTCTACTGGATGTCAAATACATTAAGGAACCAATCATGCCACGGTAAAGTGTAGCATCAACTGGTGTCCCATGTAGATCTTTATCCAGTTTATTCTTTTCCACCATAGGTGTGTCTACAGAATCACTCGTTAGCAAACCAATTTTTTTAATAATTTCAGAAGCATATTTTGATTGGTTTAGAAAGATGCCTCTAGGACTTTGAGAAATTTGTAATCCTAAAAAGAATGACATTTGCCCCATCATCGACATCTTGAACATAGTGGTCATCTGATTAGCAAACTCATTACACAAAGCAGTATTAGTGGATGCAAATATTATATCGTCAACATAAATTTATACCAGTGATAAGTCGTTTCCTGCTTTCTGTGTGAAGAGTGTTGGATCAACTGCACCTTTGGAGAAATGTTGTGAAATGAGAAAACTTGACAGCATGTCGTACCATGCACGTGGTGCTTGTTTGAGACCGTAAAAGGCCTTTTTGAGATTATACACATGCGAGGGGTATTCCTGATCAACAAATCCTTCTGGTTGAGAAACATAGACCTCTTCCTCGAGCTCGCCATTTAAGAAAGTCGTTTTGACATTCATTTGGAAGATCGTCATATTCTTGTTGGCTGCATTTGCTACGAAGATACGGATGGCCTCTATTCTTGCAACCGGTGCAAACGATTCCTCGAAATTGATTCCCTCCTCTTGTCTGAACCCCTAAGTAACTAATCTAGCCTTATTCTTTAGTACCCCGCCAAATCCGTCTGTCTTGACCTTATAAATCCATTTAGGTTTGATCAACATGACTGTATCTGGACACGGCACCAATTCCCAAACTTATAGTCTTTCAAATTCATTAATTTCTTCTTGTATTGCATCGATCTGTAATGGTTCAGTCATTGTTTATTTTAAGTTCTTTGGTTCTACAAAAGTTAGGAAGGCATCAAAGTAACACCACATGGCGTCAGTTTTGAGTTGCTTTTTGGTAGAGACTAAGCGAGAAGGATCATCGATCACATTTGCTATTGGATGATCCTTAGTCCATCTACCAATAAGTTCAAATGGAGCGTGGGATGGTCTCACATTAGATGACGATCCTTGAGAAGTCGAGTCTTCATGAAGAGGTTCATGAAGAGGATCATCATGAAATAGTGGTGTTTTTGGTGATTCTTCAACACCTTGAGAAATAATTGGAGAATGTTCTTGTTCTTGTGTTGATGGGATACTTGTTGATGGTGCATCTTGGTCAATGGACGTAGACACTGGTGAATCGGCTATATCAACAGCTCTTGGTGCAGCAACTACTGGAACTAAAGAGACAGCAATTGTTAGAGGATTGAAGTATTCATCGAACTAGGGTTGGAACAAACTATCCCAATCATCTCTTTTCGGTGGATTACAAGATTGTTGAGGAATAATGTTTGGTACGAGTCCTGAACAGGATGTTGTAGGAGTCATAACTTGAAGCCCGAGTCCTAAACCAAATTGTTCAGAAGCCATCGTTGTCAGCTCATCGAATGTAACATGAATAGTTTCCATAATTTTTCGGGTTCTCCTATTATAGATTCTGAAAGCTTTCTTTGCTGGCGCGTAACCAACAAAAATACCAATATCGGCCTTTGCATTTAGTTTACCCAAATCCTCACTGTTATTCGTTGGATAACATAGTGAACCAAAGACATGAAAAACAATAATTTTGGCTTCTTTTCGTGCATCAGCTCAATTGGAGTTTTGTTGTATTAGAGACGAATCAGAGAACGGTTTTGGGTATAACAAGTTGTGCTAATTGCTTCGGCCCATAGAAACAGAGGAGCTTTTGAAAATATCAACATAGTGCGGGCAGCTTCTATAAGAGTTCGGTTTCGTCTTTCGACAACGCCGTTCTGTTGAGGAGTGCGAGCAACAGAAGTTTGATGCAAAATGCAAACATTTTCATAAAAATCACGAAAAGTCTGATTGACAAATTCAGTTCCATTATCTGTTCTAACATTACAGATAGTGGCATTCAAACGAACTTGAATATTTTTGATGCATTTGATGATAGCGTTAGGAGCTTCATCCTTTTATCTCAGAAATTTAACCCAAGTAAATCGAGAGTAATCGTCAACAATTACCAAGATATACTTTTCCCGTTAATGCTCTCCACACGCATCGGGCCACAAAGATCCATATGCAAAAGATATAGTTTCTCTTGGTTAGTGTCCTCAGCTTTGGGTTGATGAGAGGATTTCTTGCTTTTTCCTAATGCACATGCTGAACACAGATGATCTTTCTAAAATTTAAGCTTTGGAATACCTCGTGCAAGACCGTCTTTATCTAGCTTGTTAAGAGTACCAAAGTTAAGATGCAATAACCGACGATGTCATAACCAGCTCTTAGTCTTTGAAGCTTTTGATAATCGGAGAAGTCTTTAGCATGTCATCAAGAGAAATTGTGTACAAATTTGTGTCTCGTGAGCCTGAAAGTAGATCAACACCTTCTAAATTCTGAATAAAGTAACTGTTTTTCCGAAATGCAACTTCAAGATCCGCGTCACAAAATTGTCCAACAGAAAACAAGTTATGTCTAAGCCCCTCAACATAATACACCCTTGAGATAATTACGTTCCCTTGCTGATAGTCACCATACCTCGTTATCTTTGCAACTTGGTCATTTTTGAATCGAATAATTCCTAAAAAATTACTAATAAAGTCTATGAGCTGAGAGCGATTCCTTGTCATATGTTTTGAGCATCTGGAGTCCAGATACCATAGGACAATCTGGACAACCTGTCATTGACAAGAGAAGAAGATGGAACATCTGTAGCATTGGATCCCCATAAATGAGTGGATTCCGAGTTTTTAGCAATTTTAGATTCTACAATCTTAGCTTTTTTACTCGAAACTACTGATTTTATTTGTTTGGGTCTCCTACTCGAAACTACTGACTTAGAAGTTGTTTCCTTAAGATCCATTATTTTCTTGGGAGTGATCCTAGTTAATGGGCACGAGTTACCAACTATAGTGAAAAATCTTCCTATTGGTTTTCACTTATATCCTACATCAGTGAACACTTTACCCGTAGGTTTCCAAACTTTTCTCATTTTATTTCTTTTAGATTTAGATTTCGAATGCACATCCACATCATTCACATAATCAATAATACATATATCATGATTATCATCAAACAAACATTTGTTACAGATAGTACAAATAGACTCAAACTTAGCATTTCTCACAGAATGCTTAACAAGTGCATTACTGACAGGTTCAGAAATAGAATTCATCTTATTCAAACTAGATTTAACTTTCCTAGAATGGTCTTCCACTTTATTCTTCTGATTGCTACTTGGTGGTCACGTGATCCTATTGTTCTTTGTATTTCCTAAAGGCTTTGATCCGCTAACACTAGTAGTAAGTTTTACTCCTGTAGAAGTCAACAAAGGCTTGTTAGAATCTTTGGTTTTAAGAGAATCAGTCTGCTTGGGAATATTGCTTAAAGATGTGATAGGTTCAACAAATCTAACTCTTTTTTCTTTGTTCATTGGTGTGACAGCAACTAACTTCTCACTAGGTTTTGGTGAATTAGAGCATGTCTGAGAGACATAGACTAACAATCCCTGAACATGTTTTGTAAACATGCAAGCAGATTCTAATAAAGGTTCACTAGGATTTTGTGTTCTAGCGCGTTCTATAAATCTACGAAGAGTGTTAGTATATTCTATAGTCTTCTCAATGTACACCTCATGAACATCCATATTGTTCTTAAGCCTAGGAGAAATAGTTTCTATGTCAAGCTTGAACATTCCTGGAGCAATAGTGGCATTAGGTTTTGAAACCGCAGTATCGACAACATTTTTCCCTTTAAGTTTCCTTAATTCATTTTTCAATGCTGCATTAGCAAAAACATTTTCTTGAAGTTGAGCATTTAAATCCGAATTTTCAACAGACTTTGCATTGGTGGCAGTTGGGATACTCATCTTCCATTGGTTGAGTTTTCTTATAATAACATTTACTACACGAGCGTTAAATGCGCACCATTCGAGGCTCTGTACAGGCGAAAGTGTAGATCCCTGAGATATGGACTGAAGTGAGAGAAAGTCAGCTTATTGGACCAGAACTTGTGCAAGAAACGACAGAAAAGATTTTTCAGATTAATATCTTGTGTATATCTCTTTTTGAGCCTTGAGGACAAGGCTCTTCTAACCGGAGGAGACTGTAACATTCTGTATTTTCAGGTCATTTACGACGTCATCTATTTTACTAATTATTATTTTTTTCTCGTACGCGTTTACTTTTAATTCTTATTATATAGTTAAATCGCGTAAACTAAAAATCAACAATTAGCGTAAACGGATACCAAACGAATTAAAGTTTACGTCAAGCAAGCAATATATTATTTTTACGAAGGTAATAATCAACTTTTTATATTTTATTTTTATTGGTTACGTAAAACGTTTACGTTTCGTAATTAAATACATTTAGGCATACCCGGAAGCACCAAAACTTTTCTACGCTTCAACAAATACCCACTTTTATACCCAATACATAAAAATTAACTCAAATACTATCATACATATACATAGGGCCGGTTATGGTTGTAGAAAACACAAAGAGATATCAAACTTTGCAAAACATACTTCCTTAAGACCATGGGATGTTCCTTTCTTTTTTAGACAAAGACCAAAGACCTCCATGAAACCCTCATCTTGTTCTTTGACTAGTCCTTAGGATACTTAAGGCTTTTACTAGTGATAATACACTCACACTTCTCATTTTAAAGGTGTAAAACACAAAAACTCCTCCTCCTCCTCCTCCCTCCTAGCTCACGGCAAACAACAAACCAACACCAAATCCTTACAAAATTTTACTTATCACAATCACACACATTCCTACAACATATCTAAGATGTCCTTAGGTGTTTAGAAGGGTTGGTTTAAGACTTTCAAGGGTTAAAGCAAGAAAAAGGAAGTTAGGGTTATCTTGGTTAATTAGGGTTTCAAATCTTGCAAGTTGGGTTAAAAATCTAAACAAGGGTTTAGATAATATTTCTCATCATCAGACTAAGGTTATCTAGAACCCTAATCATTTCATTTATCATTTTATGTATGTATATGTTCTATGTAGTAAAATCACCACTTAGGATATGTTTAACTTATAAAAGTGGATTTTTCTTGTAAACATGATTTTATGAAAACATGATTTTAGGAACTTATACACATGTTATATGGATGGTATATTGAGGTTATAAAAGGGTTATAAGACTTGTACACTCTTGGTTATGTGTAAAAATAATTATGTATAAACTAGTGATTAAAGTATACTTAAGAAAGTTATGGTTTATAAGTGTAATTATAGACTTGTTAACTTGGACATTTGGACAATCCATGGACTAATGTACTTTATTATATGTAAGACGTATAATATATATATATGGTATAAAAGACTTGTGGTAATTTACAAAGTTGAAAGATATAAAAACAAAGCTTAAATATGGATTTAAGAAAGACGTGGAAACTTTATGTTTAAATTCTACATATAATCTGTCCATTTTATATTTTCATAAGATAGTACGTCTCAAGACGATTCCAAATATGTAAGGAACTCGAAAAACCGCTTTATAACGAAAAAGATACGTAGTTTACGAGTTACACGTTAATTAAACGCGTTATAAAATAAACTTTATAAAAGCAAGTTATAAAATACTTCTAAAACCAAAAGTTTAGTATTTTTCACAGATTGTACATATTTTAAGGATTCCAAAATGATAAGAAACCTAATTTTTCAATAAATAACGAAGAAGTTACGAATTACGCGAGTTTACGATAATAATACCTTTATAATAATAATTTTATAAAAAGTTACTGTTCATGACAGAAACATTTATTTTTGTAAACCTCCTAAATAGATAGAACTTTCAATTACAAGATCGTGCTCGAAAGAATCGCTAAAAACGGAGCTATAACGAATAAAATACGTCATTTACGGGATTTACGATAACTAAAACTATAAAAAAATAACTTTATAAGATGTGTTAACAGTAAAAAATCATTGTACATCAGAGGACTAAAAATATGAAAATGTCAAATTTTGATAACTCGTCTTAATACGGAAGCGTGGGCATAAGACACGCAAGAAACGGACTTGAAACGTAAAAGTTATGTCATTTTTACCAAAGGTTTATTTTTAAACGTTTTAACTTTATAAATATGATTTCACAAAAACGATTAGATGGTGATTAGCTATATAGAATGATATATGGTAATAGTTACCCAATGTACTTAGTACTTATACGGCCTATTTTAATTTAGGTTGCATTCCGTCATTTCCGTGACGC